>JAOTRI020117996.1:0-12391 GCA_028564885.2 Zoanthus sanctaehelenae | reverse complement strand
CCGTCGTGTTTTATCACAGTCTAAAACACGGCTTAGGCTTCTTTATTTGTTAAATAAAACATAGATTTTCGACCAATCAGAGCGCGCGTAGGGTCCTATCTATATTATAACAGTCAATAAAGTAGAAGTAGAAGTAATCCCCGAGGCCAACGGTTTAACGTCCCTATCCGAGAAGACGTGAACGTCTAACCATTTTCAGATGTTAGAGCAAAGGCAGCACTTCCTCCTCAATTATTTTAAGACCCTGAGTGTAAGTCCAGCCGCGAATAGATAGACTGGCATCTTACCAATTAGGCTAACCATGCACAATCATAAGAGACTTTGTGACAAAATTTCCCAACTTCTATAACTTTAATTAGGAACAGAAAGGCAACAAAATTGTTAGGTCAATAAATTTAGAAATTTATCTGAAGAGAAAAGTCCGCAACATTTCAAAACTAGAAGTAGGTAGAAAAAGGGTTTTCGATCGAGCTTCTTGCAACTGAATTTACTAACTAAAGGTACTAACGGAGTAATCAATATAATTTCAACCTCACTCAAACAATATACCTTTCGCAGCCCTCGATGATTGATTCGCCGTGGCAAACATCTGTCTATGGCCTGAGTTATTGAAGGGAAAGTCCATGCCTGTTTCTTTACAGCCGACAATAGTGTTAAACTATTTCTAATTCAAATGTCATTTGTACTGTATCTTAAACACTGCAGTAATTTATCTTTCACAAGTTTGTTTCGTCACTTTGATATAAGATTTGCAAACACGAAGTACTAGGATAAACCATCCAAAAACAATCCGCTGACCAAAATCATGAAATAAATGGCTTTGTCACTTTGTGTTTTTGTTTATCTGGAACTGGGTTTTGTGCCAAATCTGAGCAGTATTTCACAAGATCCGTAAATTTTTTCTTAAAAAATAAATTGATTATTTTTGGCTAAGTTTTCCAGCCTAGCTTTGAGTTTGAACGGCAAAGCCCAGTCCTTCGGTTTTTTTAAAAAAAGATGCACAGTGAAGTTCAACTTTATAAGAACGAAACTCAAATGCATGGGCCGAAATTTAAGAATAGGCTGAGACTCATAGTATAGGGCTCGCGCAGTGATTTTAAAAGTGGTGGGGCTACGAAACTTTGTTGCGTCCGTACAAAAGGGAGTCCGTTTTAAGAAGGAAGGTAAATTGGAATTTATGTACGTCATAAACCGAGAGTAAGGTCAATACGACAAGACCTCGATCTGAGATTTCCCAGTAATGACAGAACGGAGTTAGGGGGCGTCCAAAAATCGATTCGTCACCGCTTAATGTTAACTTAACGTTAAGTTCTTGGTTGCGCGCGCATAAAAGTTCATGTTCAAACAAAACCACGAGCGATTTGGACAAAATCAAAATGATTTGACAATAAGTTATTTACTATATGGCTTTTTATTTATTATATGGCTATTTTTTCGATTATTTATAATCGGAAGTAATTTCCGGTTGCGCGCGCATAGCGCAAAACTAATGTCGTAATGATCGGTTATTACAAGATCTTGATCGTCTTAGTACGTGCTTCCCAGGCCACTGACTTGTGGATCTTGAAGTCTTTCTCAGCGTCTGTAATCCAGGAGAAACGGGTAGAATGTCTCTCCTTGCAGGACCATATTGAAGACTTCACTATGTGTCATATAGTAAAAGAGTACAAAAACATGTCATAGGGAAAGACGTGTAAACAAAAATGTTCTTATATAATGAAAGACATGTGAACAAACATGTTGTACTCATATAGTGAAAGACATACAAACAAACATGTTGTACTCATATTGTGAAAAGTATGTAAACAAAAATGTTGTAAAATAGTGAGACATGTAAACAAACATGTTGTCAATAGTAAGACATGTGTACACAAACATGTTGTCATAGTGAAAGTCGTGTAATACTTATTAGTTCCAGTAAACTAAAGTATAACTGCTATTCCAGTAAGGCTACCTTTATTAACGGTTGAACAACAGTGTCTCGAAACTATTTCTACGTAATCCGCCGCTCTTAAATTTTTCACTTGATCTTTTTAAATCGAATAACAATTAAAATGTGATTCCTCATCGTTGTGCATGCAGCCAACACGATTAGTTGAACGTTTTGGGACAAATGAGTCATGTTAATACATACTGCATGCTCAAGTATCATACAGTAAGCTAAAGGTAAAGAACGCTTGTTTGTCCGATAATAAAATTTAACGAGAAATAATTGAAAAGATACGAGGGGCTGAGAACATGGCTTCTGCAGAGAGATTTTCTAAACTTTATTTATTGCTGAACTTTAGATCAATTTTTAAACTAATATGGGAGACCATTAATAAAACGTCTAGGAGATACATAACGTTTCACTTTGCTAGAAACAAACGATAGCCATTTCTTTGAAGTGGAAAACAGGTAAAATAAAAGCTTAAGATGAGTTCCCGGAACAAACAAGTCGTCTGATAGTTGAAGTTTGAAACATATGGCTACAAATGACAGAACAACTAGGATCAGTTTAGCTGAATTTTGAAACGTTCAAAAGATTTAAATGTAAACGGATCTCTAGAAGTCCATTATTTGATTTTGCTGAAAAGTAAGTATGCTTTTCGCGGGAGTTATACATCCAGCTAACCAGGCATCGAGTGTAACTCTACGTATTTTTTCCGTTGTACCATCCGACTTTGGATTTTAGTCTAATTTTGTGTTTGACATTTGATGTTTTCCAGGATTACAATCTCAACAATTCGCTTTAGTTTCCTTGCTGATCTAACCAAACCACTGCGAACCGTTCAGTATTTATGCCTCGAGCTGGCACCGAAGAGAAATAGAAAGAATGATAAATAATTTTGCTACAAAACACTGAACCAAATTCAACAACGTTTGCCCAACTAGCAGGTTCATGTTTTTACTGCAAAATAAAACTTGATGTTCTGACAGAGCATTTTACAACGTTAATGTATCTCCTATTTAACTCCTCTATGTTCTGTCTGCGTTTTTACCACTGCGATCTGTTTTTTCAATCTGGGAACTTTTAAATTACTTAATCTCCTGTTTAGACAAAATATGAACTACTCAACCAGTTTCTCTGCAGTGCCTCTCCGCGGCATAAATTCTGAACGTTTCTCAAGCTGTGCCGTTTTTTGTTCTATTTTTACTGAAGATACGAACGACGCTTTTTCTGATTCATCGAAAGGATTGAACTTTGACGATATAACACGTGATCACTATACACACTACCTTTACTGTTTAAATTACCGGAAGCAATTACTACACTTTAGTTTCATTAACAGAACATAAAAATAGTACTCTTTCCGACTAAAATACAAAATCTAATAACTTCAGTTATTCAAAGCTGAAAAACTAATCAATAAGGTAGAAAAAAACTCATTAGTAGCACTGAGCTACAAAAAGGGCGGCGTTGACAATTCAACTTTACCAGTATAGAGAGCGCTAACTCACATACGTAAGTATTTTGTAACTGATTGTGTGTTGCGCTATTAAAACGTTAAGAAGGAAATATCTACAAAAGTCTTGAGGCAATCTTCATTAACACAAGCTGTTCGAATTGCCATATCCAGTTAGTTCTGCATACTGTCGCTGACCGCAGTCTTTGCACGGAAACTGACTTTGAAGTGTCATTATATTGCAGAAAAAAGATGATGAAACTGCACATTACGGTTTTAAGCACTTTGAGCTTTATCTGTCTCATCCGTTTCACCAGCTATCGTTTCTCCTCCACCATCTTTAGATTCTTCTTCTTCCTCCTCCTCCTCCTCCTCGTCTTCCTCTCCTTCTAGCAAGACTTCCTCGTCTCCTTCCTGAAAACAGACGAGACGGCAAATTTTTAATACGAACATTTCAACACCATTTTACACCTTCTCCGAACTTTTACTAGACAAGCAATAATAAAAAAAAACAATAATAAAGAACTGTTTCTTAACAACCAACGGTAAAATATAAACTCTTTTTTCTCTCTTCTTTTAACAAGATCCTGGCAATCACGAATGACAATTTATTGAAAATTTATTGAAAATTTAAGCTTAGAAGAAAACGATGTTAGAGTCCAACGTATTTTGAAAAAAGAAACTGCTGATTTAAATGACTGCAGTTCCATTTTACAATGTTAATCTGGACTTGTTAGTTATTCAAGAGCTCTAGTGAGAGAGAACGAGAGGTCATACTGTACTTCTGATAATACATAAATACAGTTTTAAGTTAGGAATAACTCTAGAATATCCCGCCGCTGTCGGCGCATTTGTTTTTAGAGAACGACGAATGCGCGGAATAAATTCCTGTCATTATTGACAGCAGCGGGGTATTCTATAGTTTTGCCTTAAGTTGTTTAAATAACCTACATTTGCAATTAGAAATTTTTAACTTCTCTCAATCTAGATATTTTGTAAGCCAAAGATCGGAATTCTCAACGTACACTTTATCACCCAGCCCCAAACCATTGCAAATGATTTACAATGTAAAGGATAAATAATGAGCTCCTGGATTCAGTTCAGAAGAAAGCTCTTAAAATTATTTTCCCTGGTGATAGCTACATCAGTGCATTACACATCTCAGGCTTAGATTCACTATCAGTTAGGCGTGACTTACTAGTACATAAGTTTACTTCAAAGGCCAGAGTTAACGAAACCTATTAAATATAAAATGCCATTCAGAAGTGCAATCACGCATGGCTATAGCCTTCGTTCTGGTGAATCAAAGGAGAATCGGGTCATTGGTACCACAAATTGCTTTAACAATTTTGTAAGTGTACGTTTTCAGTAGCTGACCTCATTTGTAATTCAACTTCAGTTGCTTAAGTGTGCAATAAACGACAATTTAATTGTTATTGTTATTGTTATTGTTATTGTTATTGTTATTGTTATTGCTATTGTTATTGCTATTG
The DNA here is from genome assembly GCA_028564885.2 of Zoanthus sanctaehelenae. Taxonomy (NCBI): domain Eukaryota; kingdom Metazoa; phylum Cnidaria; class Anthozoa; order Zoantharia; family Zoanthidae; genus Zoanthus; species Zoanthus sanctaehelenae. Next base: position 7,512 of record JAOTRI020117996.1, on the reverse strand, counting down.
TTATTGTTACTGTTATTCTTATTGTTACTGTTACTGTTACTGTTACTGTTATTCTTATTCTTATTCTTACTGTTACTGTTACTGTTATTCTTATTCTTATTCTTACTATTACTGTTACTGTTACTGTTATTCTTATTCTTATTGTTACTGTTACTGTTACCGTTACCGTTACCGTTATTGTTATTGTTATAAATTGAAAGCTTTTGAAATAATTCCTTTTCAACCTTGGTTGTCATTTTTTTACCGGTTATTGTCATTACTTTTGTTTTACGTACATCTGTCCATTATTAAGAAACAGTAAGATGAATAATCCCACAAAGAAGAAATCCCAATAAAAAGAAATAGTAACTATATGGGTAAATAAACTTAGGAGATACATCGCAAATAAAATCCGAACTTAAACGTCAAGAAATGAACAAGTTGAAGTAAATGCATATATACACGTACATCATTACTTCAATCGTTTTCAAACCTAAGTTTTATCTCACCTGATCATCGTCTTCCTCCTCTTCTTCGGCTTCACCTTCGCCTTCCACTTCTTCTTCCTCCTCCTCTTCTTCGACCTCTTCCTCCTCTTCAAATTCCTCTCCTTCTTCCTCGTCACCTTCCTCCAGCTCTTCTTCCTCCCCTTCAACAATGACTTCTTCGTCATCATCGTCTTCACCATCTTCGTCCTCCTCTTCGTCATCTTCTCCTTCATCCACAACAACCACCTGCTAAATGAAAAAGAAATTCCTTGCAGTGCCTATAAAACGATAAGTTAAATCTTAAATGACAAACAAGCAAAATTTCAGAGTGAAAATAAATTGTAGAGATACTGCACGTCTGGTAACAGCCCAGGTATTTCACGGTAACGATCACTTCCGGTTACGTGTCGGTGCAGTTTTGGTAAGATGACGGAACCAAAAAATTGTTTAAGAGGGTGATATGTTTTAACACATTACGTTTAATCAAAAGAAGAGTGCATGGAGTTCAGATAGATATTTAAATATACTGAACAACTAATTTAAGACATAGTAGTTATCCAATAGTTCCGAGTGGGATACCGTGGAATATGCCACGAGTCATTTGATTTTCCCTATACACACACGCCTTTAGGCGACTGTGTATGAGAAAAAAATTTAAGTGACAAGAGGCATTTCCACGGTATCCCATGAGAAAACATTGCATAACTAATTTATCCCATGAGAAATCATTGCATAACTAATTTATCCCATGAGAAAACATTGCATAACTAATTTATCCCATGCCTTAAAAAATACGACTACTAACCAATTGGTCCCCCGCGAGGAAAACGAAGAACGAAAACAACAGTTTGTGCTGACGTTTTAAGCTGTGATGAACACTGATGAATCTAAATTGAAATTATTGTAAACATTTATGGAGACTCATTTCGTCTTTTTCGGAAACGTACGTACACAGTTTTAGCGCCATTTAGATAGTCGCTCGCAAGTACAATAGTTGGAAAGCCGGGTAAAATACTACCCGTTGAATACTACCCGTTGGATACCGCAGAATATGCAACAGTTTTCCAAGCCTCTGATTGGCTGTGTTTTTTTAAGGCAAGGGATAAATCGGAATATCTAAAATAGGTAATGTTTGCTTACTAAAATGTACTTTTATTAGTCTCCTTTATTAAAAACGGCTCCCATGATCAAAATTTAAAGAACCAAAAAGTGGTTTCCGACATCTTCTTATCAATATGATGCATAGAACCGAAAAATGGGCTCAAGTTGAGAGAACTTAATAATTCAACTCGGACTGAAACAGTCAAATGCATGAGATACGGAATCGCCAACGCAAAACCCGGCTATCTCGGAGGCATTTTATCAAAAGTCTTTGAAACGTTTAGTATCTAATACTTTTTAAATTATCTCTTCAGAAATTTAAAAACATTTTTCGCTTCGTGGGCACTTTAAGAGAGCTGTAATTAAACAACGAATGAGTAAAAAATCTAATGTGTTGGAATACAATATGGAAAAGCGATATAAGTGAATAGACAGATAAAAAGATTAGGCTATAAACTAGAGTCATATACTAAAAGCTAAGAATGGAAGAACAAATTACTGAACGAAGGGGTTTTCTTCGTCTTGTTCATGGGGCTCTTCTCAAAATGGATAACATGAAATAAAAAAGAGGAATAATGATATCGTTATTAAAATGGAGAGGAACTGTTGAAAAAGTTATTCCGTGAAAAATCAGTTGAGGTGTTAAAAAAAACTGTCACCTTTATATGAACAGTTAACGCAGGACCGTATTTCGGCCAATAACTATTCTTGGTTTCCACACAATCCCATGAGACAAAAAAGACAATAGACATAGCATGCCTACATGGTGTACAAAACAAAAGAAATAATCAAAATTCTTTAAAGAGTACACCAATATGGCCGCCATGACGTCAAAAGAAAACCGGCAATTAACAACGAAGGAAAAATAACTGTTCAAAGTGTGCAATTTCGACACCATGTTGTTTTTTCACTTGCTGATGCTGTTTGGACAACAGTAGAACACAAAGTGCAAGTTTCTGTTTTTATCAAAAAAGTCCCTTCAAAATTTTAACGAATAGCAAGTAAAATAAACTGTTTGGCTAGCAGCATCAAAGGTGACACTATAATATTAAGACTAGTAAGTTAAAAAACCTTAGTGTCGAGTCCTGTGACATTTTAAACGCAAAAAACTTTCAGTTTAAATCTCTTACATCATCCTCTTCATCAACATCGTCATCCTCTTCTTCATGATCTCCCTCGTACTGGATTTCACCTGCCTACAAAAACAAATTTGCACTCAGTTCCATCTTGTGTCTGATGTTTAGAGGTAAAACGTAAACACGCATTGACACATGTTTACACGCTTGAAAAGAAGAGAATTAAAGCAACAAGTGACAGCGAATAATCCCAGTAAAGCAGGTGATTAGATCCAACGTGAAATGCCTTCTGACTCACATCCAGTCCAATATATGTTAGATAGCATGAACTGCCTATAGGCGAATATTTGGTGACGTCATTTATTACATTGTGCCTCATTAGCATACAGCTCTAGGTAGCTAATGAACAAAGATAAATAAGATTTGAGTCTAAAACCCGAGAAAGCTTGTCAAAACGGTTTCTAAAAAGATACATGATGATTCCAAAATATTCCAAACCGTTAATGAGTCAAGCTAGCACATTTTTTGCTACATCGTTATTAGATCACAAGAAAAAAGATTAGCATATTACTCTTACATTTTCAGAAGATATATAAATTAAATTATTTTACAAAACGTTTTTAATATACAGTGCTTTAGTTTTTGTAACCTTATTAGAAACTAGCGCACATATGCTAATAAAGGGGAAATTATAAACAAAGATCCACATACTCCAAAGATTGGCTTCTTGCAAAGCTATCTTTTATATATAAAGCTATCTTTTTATATGAAGGCACTAAAACTCTACATGACGTATTGAGCAAGTTGAGAATACAAAAATGTGTATAAAAACAAGTCAAAATATGTAGAACTCATGTTACACACTATAAACGGATAAAACTCAGAAATAAAGTATTTTCACAGAACACTAATAAAAAAATCTGATTTTCCAGGTCATCAGAGTACGAGGGATTTCCAGATATCTGAGGCAGGATACAAATCCTGCTGAGTAATTCCATCTTTCCCAGTAATTTATTGGCTTGTTGTAAACAATCTAAAAAATTAGTTGTTTCTAATAGAAAATGAGTGCTAAGAGTAAACGACTTTACATATACTTATCCATAAAATACCTACATTTCTCACTGTCGTAAACCTGTTACTTTCACATCGAAAGAGACTTAGTAAACATGGTTTTTCTAAACAATTTCTCCTTCTAGCGTTTCGTTTTTTCTACGCTATTTGATGTATTAGTTTTACATCCGTTTTGAACTCAACATTGAGGACGGTTAGAAAAGTAAACACTTAGATTTTAACAACTTTTTACTCATTGCGATTTAGAACACATTTCAAATCCGTATTGTACATTTTTTAATACCGCTTAAAAAGATAATTGAAAAATGAGTTTTACTTGAAGATGTTATGGATAACTATATAATAAATAGAATATTACACGGTCGCTTGGAGATATGGCTTTTATGTTTTCGTGGTGAAAAGATCTCACGAGAAAGTTAAAATCCGTATCTACCCTCGCCCACGTAATATTCTCTAATTGTTACAAAGACAATAGTGTTGCAGAAACTAATGAGTTATTATCGATTTAACCCTTTCAGTCCCAGTTGAAATATTAAGTTCTCCCAACTTGACCCCATACTTTTCTTGAACAAATTTGAAAGAATTTCACTTTTAATCTTCAGTAGTTCGCTTTTTATGATCAATTCTCATTTTCTCATTACCATATGTCTATTTGTTATATTTGTTATATTAAGGAGAATTCAAGTGTTGATAAGTGATTGGGAGTGAAAGGGTTAAAGCTACTGAATTCATAAATATTGTGTCGGTACCGAAATGCTAGTGACATCCTTCTATAATAGATTCTCAATACGGTATGGATTTAAACCGCTGATCACATGTATCGCTGGTTCACTTCTAGTGACATCTGAAGATTACAAGGAGGCTAGACGCTTCTCTCTCAGTAAAAATATTTAATTTAAATCTTTACTAAGAGACATGTAGCCTATGTTATATGGCAGCCATACATTATTCACTGATCATCATTTTCACAAAGTGATAGGAATAGAACTTACTAAGTAGTACTGTATGGGATTCGGCCAAATGTCGTCTTTAATTACATCACCCAGTTCATCGGCTGTGTCAAGTTGGTCAGTAAACCAGCTGAAGAAGCTCTGAGGTTCCTGATGAGGTCTTTTTCGACCTTTCAGATCCTTGTCATTGTTGTACTTTTGAGTTAGGTCCTTCAAATAAATAGAAGGAAAGTTACTTTCAAAAGATGGCAATACTAAAAAAATGCAAATCAAATACAAGGCGCTTTATAAGTGCTTATGGCTACTGCACGAAAACATGGAATTTGAAGCGGATTTACATTTAAAAATATCTATTAAATCTTGTTTTGAGCGTTTTTAGCTATAATAGGAAGCCTAGGTAAGGCTGACAGTTGATTGGTTTTGATCAATGTTTCGAAGTTTTTATTGGTTGAGAAGTTTATCGGATGACAGCTAATTGATTCAGAACGGTGTTTCTGGGCCTCCTGTGTTTTCTGGTAACTAGCCTAGGAGTCCTGTTACGGTGTAACGGACTCACTTACCAACCCGTTAGCAATATGGCTACGCGTCCATCAACGTTAACGCAGTAGGCATAAAAATGATAAGAGTGGAACTTTTTGAAAAACTTAGAATAGTAGCTTTATTAAAACATAACAGTTACTTCTTGTTTCCATTCAATATAACTGAATCGGTTTTGAGTTTGTGCATGCTCTGTACATAATTTAAGCTGCTGTTGATGAGTAAACTGAGTCTCTAAAAACTAATATACAAAAAATACATGTAATAAAAACTGTAAAAACAAAAATTATGTAATTTGCAAAAAAACAAAATTTTAATATCTTTATAAAATATTATCATTTTAGAACCTGTAAATAATAAATAGCCACGACTGATGTATATATATATATACAGTGTTCAAAATAGCCGCCGGCTGCCGGCGATGGACGGCAGATTTTGGACCTTGTCGGCGATTTTCTTTTCCACAACACAGTTGTCTTGTAGGTTACTTATGTTTATACTGTTTTGCAAACAGGATATTTTGAAACTGGCTACGAAAATAGCCGGCAAAAATTTTGGACCAAACAAAATATATATATATTTATATCAGAGTTCAAAATAACGATCTCAAATTTTGTCTTATTTTGTATATATATATATACACAGATCATTTTATATTTTATATTATTATGCAAACTTTGTTTTATATTATTATGCAAATTTTGTAAATTTTCTCTTCTTTTTATTTATCGTTGTCTTGATACAAAAGCGTTGACAAGTAATAAAGTAGATGTAGATGTAGAAAGGCGTGTAATAGGAACAAAAACACGGGTTCTGACTGCACGCTGTTACGAGTTTGTGAAATTGACTTCGTCGATGACCAAATAGTCTAAACCAGAGAAATAATAGCACAAAACATTGTAGAAAAAAACCTCTGACAGTAGCTTTCTCCAGTAAATGAACATTATATATGTTGTGGTTCAATTTTAGAATTGGCTTAATTTTATTTCTACACTAGTTCAATATTTCTTAAACTGGTTCATTTTTTTTCAAACCAGTTTAAGTTTTCAAACCAGTTTAATTTTTTTTAAAACTGGTTTAATTTTCGTATATTGGGTTTTATGAGCAGTCTTAAAAAGGCTTTTAATTTAATTTGAATCCGAACAGTAACCCTAACCCTCCACCTACTGTAACTTCCCCACTCACTCACCACTTTCTACCTTTTTACTTCTACAACCACTTTCTACTTACCTCTTCTTTTCTACTTTTATTTTTTCCTCTATTTTTTCTTTTTTTACCTTTTTTTCTCTTTTTGTTCTTACCATCTTATTCCTCAAAACTATTTTCTTTTTTCTATTTTTTTTTCACTATTTTGGAATACCCCAAGATCTGAACTACTGACTTTCGGATTTGTTTTATCTGTAGTCCTGCTTCATCCCCAATTGACCATGCAAGCAACCGTTACTACAGTAGCAAACCAATTTTTCTAGGTATCACTAGTTATTGCTCTGAGATTGATATATGAGAAAAATAAACTGGCTTAAAAAATTGAATCAAAACAAAATTTGAGCCACAACATATACTTGAACAGTATGTAAAGTTGAATAACACAATGATGTTTAGAAAAACCTTTTACTACCAAGCAAAGTAGAAATATAACTGTGCTACGCATGCATGATTGTAATGACACAGCTACAAAGGCATTATGGGCTCGCAGGTTGGAGGGACTAAGTCAATACGAAAACCCTTAAACACAGAGCGAACCTGAATGTTAGCAGCCATGGACAGCTGTTATTGGCCTTAATGGGCCTTGTCAGCAAGATACAGCCAACAAATAGGCACAGTTCATTCCAGCCATATCCCACAAGTAATAATAATAATAATAATATCAAAAATACTTTATTTAACGTCAGTTGGGAAAGAAGTGGTTGCTCATTCTTCCAAGGCAGAAGCTAATCTTTAATGGCTCGACAGCTCATATCTTGGCGTAAAAGTCGAGTTTGCAGAGGGAGGAAAACCAGAGTACCCGGAGAAAAACCCTCAGTGTTAGATTGAGATTGATAAACCTCTGCCCACATGCCGAGCTCAGGAATTGATCCCGGGTCGTAGAGGTGAGAGGCACAACTGATGACCACTATGTCAACCTGACTCCCACAATAACTATGCTTCTAGTTTACTTTGTATTTTCTGTGGGAAACTGAGCATTAATAAAGTTAATAAAAGAAAAAAAAATAATGAACCCTAACATTAGAAATCTAATAATATACATGAAAAAATTTCTCGATTCTGATTGGCTAAGAGCAGTGCTGTTTTAAGGAAACACAGTGCAGA
>JAOTRI020117986.1:0-12392 GCA_028564885.2 Zoanthus sanctaehelenae | reverse complement strand
CACACACACACACACACACACACACTCACACACTTTGAATTTGCTTCCTACACCTCTGTTTTAAACGTTGGAAGGAGCACAAGCCACATGAAAATAGAATAAACTAATCGCGTCAAGTGACTTTAGTCAAGCGAGTAAATTCTAGAATTTGAAATGGATGTTGTAATGGTATGTATCAATAAAACATGAAACATGAAGGAGGAACTAAGCGGCAAAACCTTCTAAGAGAAGAAGAGGACAAAATCATCAAAATTAGCCAAATGTCATTTGAAAATATGAAGCATTAAGCTAAATGCTTTTTCTATGGTTTTTATGAAGAGTTTTAAATCAGAAGTTTAACTGAAACAACCCGCGGATAGATACCTGATACGGGTAGCGGATGTCGGATAACGGATACCGGTACGGACGGGTACAACTAGAATTTAGAGACAAACGTCTATGTGGGACTTCTGTCAGAGAGCTCAAGCATTAATTTTATCTAAGCTTTTTTTACTTTTCTCACTTCTATATAATATCGAAAGAATAATGCATGAAGAACTGCTAAGAACAAGAAACATTTCTCCTGAAAGGATAAAAAGTGGGGACAAAGTCTGTAAGACGAAGTTATTCTAAATAACAGCCATTAGTTTTAATTCAAAACTTTATAGAAAATAGAAATAATTATGATACTAGCACGTTATCCATTCGTCAGCTAGCGTAAAACAGGTTAGAATAAGAAATATCGCCATTGCAGAGTTAAGGAAGTGATGCTTGTCTACGTACTAGTCTATGACAGTTCACTACACGTTAGCAGTATCGTATATGGCCATTAACCGTGCTGTTATTGTCTACGTACTAGTCTATGAAAGTTCACTGCACGTTAGCAGTAGCCATTAACCGTGCTGTTATTGTCTACGTACTAGTCTATGACATTTCACTGCACGTTAGCAGTATCTTATATGGCCATTAACCGTGCTGTTATTGTCTACGTACTAGTCTATGACAGTTCACTGCACGTTAGCAGTATCGTATATGGCCATTAACCGTGCTGTTATTGTCTACGTACTAGTCTATGACCGTTCACTGCACGTTAGCAGTATCGTATATGGCCATTAACCGTGCTGTTATTGTCTACGTACTAGTCTATGACAGTTCACTGCAACTGTGCTGTTATTGCCTTTGTTTAGCACAACGTGCCTATAGTTGCTGCCTCTCTCTCTCTCTCTCTCTCCAAAACACTAACCGGGCTCACACCTGATTATTAGGGCAATATGGCACTTTGACTCAAGACTACCTTTACTGAAAACACAAAACACAACAACTAAATAAAATGATGTCAAATCCCGTACGGGTCTAGCCTACCTTCCGAGAGGGAAATCCAGGCCAAGCACAAACTTACATATAACCAAAATGTTAACAACATTTTGAAACAAAACGTGTAATGAGCACAGAGCTTCGTTGCTGGATGGTTTTATTGGGTTGATCATTTACCCAGCTGAGTATTTACAATGACAGATATTTTATTGCTTAAGGCATCTGGACAGTTGTACTAAACCAATCACGCACTTGGCGAATATTGAAGATTTATTAAACTTTAGTTACACTTCAGAAAAACGACAACATTCAATTCTGTCAAGAATAAAATTTAATTTAATTGAGGCAAGCCAGTAAATTCGGCTGTGTAAACTTAGCATACCTTGCCGAATCGTTTTGGGTTTTAAGATAACGTTTGGAAGTTGTTCTTTTTAAAACTGTACCGATCTTTCTAAATAGTTCAAAATAACCTTGCCAATACTCATTTTTAACCTATCCAGTTTATTTTATAGTATAAATGGGGTTTTATTGAATTTCAGTTTGCGTGGTTGTCATTGGCTGCTGAAAAACAAACTCTTAAGTATAATAAAACCGTCTTGGAACTATGGTTTAACATCCGTCTTAGCCAGTGAAGCTATTATTAATCTTCCTTTATGATGCGGATAGATAGACTTTTTTTTTTTCTGCTGGCTTGTTAGTTATGATACTAAATTGTTACACGCATCTCAGCCACGTGCTCAACTCAGTTAAATCATTAGTTTATTCAACTCTTTGCTTTTTATGATCTTAGTTTCTTAATAGTTGTTCACTCACCTCACTTCTCATTATGTTCTATATACTATTTAGAGTTCTATTTGGGGTAATAGAGATCTTTCGCAACGAGTACGGAGCCACGAACGAGGGCGACACAAGTAAATCACATTTTGCTCTTTATTTCTTTGTGCTGATGTCAGATTGGGGTTTGGCTTCTTTACCAGTTAGATTTTGTAAATAGAATAACAATTAAATATTCTTCCATGACGCAAAACAAATACTGATAACGTTTCTGCTGACTATAAGGACACTCCTCTGTAAGTGACTAAACAATATTGAAAGTGTCACTGAATTTTTAGAACAATTTCACTGGATTAGGCAATATTTCTCCTAGATTAGCCTCTTGATCACGTGTAATAATTCAACGTAAGCAAGACGTAAGATATATTAAACATTTTGAGTGCTGCATTGGAGAAGGTAAAATAAGCGTCTGGGTCAATTCAGAAAAATCGCTGGGTTTCATGCAAGAGAAATAAACTGATTCCGCTGGAAGGGAGTAAAATTGTACTGGTTCGAGTTTCGCTGTGTTTCTCACAGAGGAGTGTTTAAAACCTGCTTAACCGAAACAGGACTCTAAAAGTACTAATTTTAGAGCTTTAGATTAACAGTATTTTATTTTAAAAACTCTCATTTGGGGATTTTCAAGTCATTTAAAAATTATGTATATCATTAAACGTAATGTGCGTGCATTGTTTTGTGACTACATTGTTTATTCGCGATTACATTTTGCACTGTGATCAACTCGCTGCTAGTCAGCCATTACCAAAAAAAGAGTGTAGGGGTTTTTCAGAGAAATGCCATGGTTAGCCCTGAAGTACAGCCGAGAGAACATACTACAGTGATTCACTACAACAAAAGTTCTACAACATTTTATATGCATTCAAAAAAACTTACGCTTACTTCGAATACCCTATATTGATATTATTCTATTCTATATTATTATTATTTCTGCTTTAGAAAGATTATATTTCCAATAAATGAGGTTTAAGTGTGGAATGCCCAGTATCTAAATGAACCCGGTTTTCTAGACACTAAGGATGTTAACTTTAATGTTTTAGTTAGGTTTGGTCTAACACAGTGTAAAGAAACACATGATTGAGTAGTACGGCTTGTTAAAAATGACATTTAATGTTTTTGTTTACATTCAACGGGTGCGGCATGTCTCAGTAATTTGGGTGGATCTGAATTACTGTTATCAAGAACTTTAGCTCAATTGATTAACAACATTTAATATGTTGTTGCTTTCGGTAAAAAATAGAGCAAGGAAAAAATATGCATTTTAAACTGAAAACATGTATCTAAAATGTTTTGTTATTTTAGGTTGAAAGGTGTGTAGAATCGAGGTTTATTGGTTTTCGACGTTTACTGATTGCAAGTGTAGAGAAAATTACGTTTTAAAAGTAAAGTAAATATTAGGTTTATATAATTTTTTAAATTTCATTTTTATATAAGGTTCTTAGTTTCGACGTTTAAAGTTCTATCTATTTAACAAGCCCTTTCGGCTATTGCACCCATGGCCCCTTGAGGGAGAAGTGTCTAATTGTTTTAGTATCACCCAACTAATCAAACAGAAAAAGCAACAATAAAGTTAGCAAATGTAAGTTGAAGAAAGATTTAATTGGGAATAGAACGAGAGAAAGCGTGCGAATTTCGCTACTCGATAACTATTACTAATAGTCCCCTAGTAGCGTAACCAATTAAAATGCAGGATTTGCATTAATCCACTAGTTGAGTGATATTAAATACTGATAGTTACGCATACCGTTTAAGAAAAAGATATTACGGATGTCTTGAAATTTTAGATTAAAATTCTATCGAGGCCTAAAATTATTGTTTCAGTTTAAATGTTTGTAAAACTGTCCTAACTTTCGCAGGTTCACAGTATCATATCAGGAACGGAAGAAAAAGTATTTGCGTTATAAAATATAAAGTAAAAAATGAATAGAAGGGAACAAATAACTGAGTGCATGTGCTACATGTAATCTGGTAAATAACGTTTCTCAATAAGGATAGTTTAGTATGTGCAATGGGGGGGACAGTTGTTTATTGTACAGGCGTGCTCTGTAGCCAGTGTTGTAGGATAGGGCTCGGCTGAGGGTAACTGATCGGCAATGTACAATACGTTCTGGTATTCCCTCTTTTTGAAAGATGATTTACTGCCTACTGTCAGAGATATATGGAATCATGAGATAAGACCAGTCCCTGTTTAACGGTTTAGGATCTTTTTGGTGTCATTGAAGATGTTAACTTTGTTCAATATTGTTTTCAGGATATCCATTAAAGCGTAGGATGTTATTTAGCATTTGTAGTGGTGTTTTTCGGAACTTGAACTAGTAGTAGAGCATCTATCCTCAATACGTTTACACTCATTGTGCCATGAGATTGATCTAAGATTAATTGTATAGGGTTATTATATTATATTGTATAAGGCTGATTGGTGTTGGTCCTTTTTTGTTTGTTCTATTCATTCTATACATTATATATTATTGCGTGAATATTCTTTCTTCAGTGCCTGAGTGATGATCCCGTGGACGGTGGAGCTTGAACAGTTTTACACATATTTTATAAACAGTAGTTTCAGGCCTCAGTAGAATTGTAATCTAAATGTTTAATTTAATCATGCTAAAGAAGAACAAGATCAATAGATTAAAGTTTAAATTGTTTGTAAACGTAACAACAAATTGCTTCTTTCGGTTTAAAACTGTGCTGCGAAAGATATCATTTTATTTCTTATGACCGTTTTCGTAACAATCTATTTCGGAAAATATTAAGGACAAAACAAACAGCTCATTTGTCTTCCTTATTTTATTATTTTCATCATTTAACACAAAGGATTTGATTATATATTTTTTGCATGCTACATTCTTAAGAAGGACGCGTCAGTTTAAAGTTTTACATCGGTTGCACGTCTTTTTGCATTTCAGTTGGTAAATCAGATTCGTTTGGCAATATCTTTTATAATGCCAGCAGATAGTCCAAATATCAGCACAAGGACCTAAAATAGATTTAAAAACATGTATAACAGCTTAATAATTCATAATAATATTACATTCATATACATTAAATGATTCAAATCAAAATATTTAACAAAATGTTTAATAATTTCAGACAAAGCTCAGGCTAGCTGAAACTTAAAAGAAGTCAAAATATTTCTAGTTGAAACTTTGCTGTTTTGTAATTTGCGTTCGTGCACAGTAAAAATATAGAACACCGTTTTCTCTCAAATTTAAAATATCTATCATATATCTACTGCCAGTATTATCCGAAATGATACACGTATTTGCAGTGGTCAGAAATCTAAGATAAATGTAAAGAAATCTCCTCAAATTATCTTATAAAAAAGGTGAATACAAGAACCCAAACCAATGTCAATATTCTGATATTACATTGTTGTGCGTTACATATTGTGTCAAATTCTCCCTCACATTGTACGTTAAAAATTGCATTACTTCTTGACATTTTTTCTTAAGTTGTCAATTTTAAAAGTGAAAGCCTGGGGCTTAATAACTGGCTCACACCGTTAAGACATTTCTACCTGAAGTTGGGACTTGAGTCGGAGGCAATTTTGTGTTTGACGGCTTTGATGTTTGAGACGCAGTTTCCGGTGGTGGGACTTGAGTCGATGGTTTTGTTTGGTCAGTATCTAAAAAAATTAAAAGATAGTTGAAAAAAGATTAGCGAATTCAAAATAAACTTGTGGTAAACCATTAGGTCTTAATCAGTAGCTGTGTTATTACAAAAATGGATGTGCAACAGTTATATTTCATATTCCAGCCACATCCCACAAGCGTAATGCTTCTACTTTACTTTATATTTTCTGCAGAAAACACAGTATGTTTGTTGGCTGTGTGGTGCTAATTCCTAAAAATTTCAAAGCAGCTTCTAATAATGAAGGTGTCAGCCCGTTCAGGGTTAATCCCTGGTATTCTGCTACACGGTCCATGACTCGTAACATTCAGGTGCAGTCTTCTTTCGAAAAGTTTAAGTACGGCCTCAGTCCCTGTGACACCGCCATAATGGCCTATTTAGTGGATGTGTCCGCACAAGCACGCATGTGCAACAAAGTTATAACTTAGTAATAAATATTTAAATTATACACCGTGTGAAAGAAAGAATACTTATATATTGACTCCAAAACGTACCAGTATGTCTCTTGATCCAATCTACAAACGTACTCACGCGTGCGTATACTGATGGTAGTCTAACGTCACATCTAACATTACCACTGGCCACAAACGAAGCCGCTCCACGTAAAACCCAGCGACCGTCTTCCTCACAAACTAAAGGTCCGCCACTGTCTCCGTTGCAAGCGCTACTACCTTCTCCACCGACACAGATCATAGGTTTGTCATGAAGTAGCCAGCCAATCGCTCTCTTGCATTGAGAATAATTAACGATAGGAACCTGGGTTTGTTGAAGGTAATCAGGGACCTGGGCCGAGCTACTGCTGTAACCCCAACCTGATAAAAGACATAATACAAGTAAAAAACCTGGGTTTGTTGAGGGTAATCTGGGGCCTGGGCCGAACATGACTAGTTAGGTAAACATAGATTCATCATTGTAAGATTTACATAATCGATTCGCCACCAAAACCCGCATTCTCGATTCCTTTGAACATTTTTTTTGTTATTTCTGATGCTAAACCGCCTATGACCAAATACTATAAGTCGTATAAATAATCGCATAAGTGTTTTCAACTTTTCCAGAGTGAATTCAATTCTATGTAAATATGGTATCCCAAATTAGTAGCCCTTTGACCAGCTAAATCAAGTTATTATAATCATCATCATCATCATCATCATCATCGTCATCGTCATCATCATCGTCATTACCATTACCTTTACCGTTATCGTTATCATTATCGTTATCGTTATCATTAAAATACCATTATTCTCAGTTTCGGCTAACCGGTAAGCCAATCAGCACAGGCAGTTTGACCCTTAGTTAAAAAAGCTTTCCTCGTGAGCCAATCAGTGTCGCGCAATTCTGCCATCTATGCTGTAAATATCATATTATTGCTTCACCATTAGTAGTTATTTTATTCTTATTAATGTCATTATTAATACTCTTATGATTATAATTGTTGTTGTTGTTTTTCAGTAACAGATTTATTCTCCAACCAACATTTTTTTATTTCCAGATCAGTTTTAATGTGCATTACATTATTCATACACTGAAATAAGACTAAAATCATTGTTGTTTTGACAAATTCATCTACAAATGAATGTATAAACATCAAACAAACCTGTGATATAGCACTTTGTATTTAAAGGAACCTGGTTGTTCTGCCTTGGTAGACACACTGTTCCAATGGTGGATGAGAGATGTACTGGGGTGGAGAGTCTTAATAGCGCCAAATCGTTCCTCATATAGGAGGGCACGTGGTACTTCTCGTGCTTTATTATCCGGGACACTTTAACTATGATGCCTCTAGCGTCCATGTTTTTGCGATGATGGCCGCCTACAAGATAATCGCAGTCGATTATGAAAAATCATGGATGCATTGCATGCTGGATCTCATAGGACATGTTTCATTTGTGTTATCTTTGACTCACTTCTAAAATACTTTTCAACGACGTTGGGGAAAATCTGCATTGAAAAAGCTCAATATGAGATTAGCTACTATAATACACAATTGTTTGCCAATGTCATCATCACATGTAACGGCTCCTTTGAATTGTAAATATATTTTTGTCCAAACCGCGAGGTAAACGAAAACATTTATACTTTGAACTAACCGACGTTGAAATTAGAAAATGTTCTCATACCAGTCAGATTTTTATCATAAATAATTCCAGTTCGTTTTTTTTTTTTGCTTCGTTTTCATTGTAAATTGTAAATTGGCCTTCTATGATTTTTTTCTGACTCGCTGTAACACATTCAATAAAAGTTATAGGGGCTAATTTTAGTGCATCACTCTGTTTCTATCAGGCAATATCACCCATACTTAGACATATTTCACAGCCAACAAGTGCGTTCTTCAATCTAAAATTTTCGTGTTTATTGCACTTCGAAAATTTGGCATTTGATTGGAAATAATTCTGTGGTCTACTGATTTTTTGAGCTTAAATCAAATGACTTACATCACAGTGCTCATTTAGTTTATAAAAGACTAGCGGAATCTTAAACAATATATACCAGCAGGTATTGGAATGCGCCATTTTGATCTGCTCGTTACCCCATCTTCTCCAGTTTTGACATAAAAAAGAACTCTTTCAGTACTTTCATGGTTGTAAGTTGTCTCTTTAAATATGTGCTATTTACCCAAACTAGAATACCTGAGAATATTTAAAGTAATAACAGTTTTGTGTCTACTAAAAACAGATATTGTCGGAAATAGTCCATATATATCAATGTTATTAAAAATGAATGTAATTTAAATGATGTAGACAATCACTATAATAGACTGTAATTAACATATGTATCGATCATAAAAAAATAAAGAACGCACGCTGAACTGAATGCCAACCTGCCATGATCGTGTATTTCCTGGGATTTGATTCCCTTTCAACGCAGTGAGCTGCAGTCAGAGCCCAGTTAGGACTCAACAAAGAAGCCCCACAAATGTGAATCCCTCGACGTAGAGACAGTTGCCATGGCCACGAATTAGGAAGTGCGGTATCTCCTCCAACAATACGCATGCCACTAGGCCTCTGACCACAAAATGCTGCATTTGAAAAATGATCAGTAAATGATTATGTCTGAACCTGGTGTTATCACTAGCTGTGCTGTTAATAGCTGGGCTGTCACTAGCTGTGCTGTTAATAGCTGGGCTGTCAGTAGCTGGGCTGTCACTAGCTGGGCTGTCACTAGCTGGGCTGTCACTAGCTGGGCTGTCACTAGCTGGGCTGTCACTAGCTGGGCTGTTAATAGCTGGGCTGTCACTAGCTGGGCTGTTAATAGCTGGGCTGTCACTAGCTTTGCTGTTAATAGCTGTGCTGTCACTAGCTGGGCTGTTAATAGCTGGGCTGTCACTAGCTGTGCTGTTAATAGCTGGGCTGTTAATAGCTGGACTGTCACTAGCTTTGCTGTTAATAGCTGTGCTGTTAATAGCTCGTCTGTCACTAGCTGGGCTGTCACTAGCTTTGCTGTTAATAGCTGGGCTGTTAATAGCTGGGCTGTTAATAGCTGGGCTGTCACTAGCTTTGCTGTTAATAGATGTGCGCAAAGATTTACCATCTTTTAACAATCCTCCCAGAGCCCATGCAAGGAAAAGTTATTGATCAATCCACAGGTAATCTGTGACATTAGCAATAAATCAAATGTATAGAAACAAAAACAGCGAAATATGTATAAGAAGAAAAGATTGAAAATATGCCATCTCTCTGGTCTAGCGCTCGTAAATTTCCATACTATACTAGCTGTACCCTATACTAGTCTTGTACATAAACATAGGAATCGTACTTCACAGAGCAAACCGTGCCAAAAAGTAGTGCAATGGTGCTGAAATTCGAAACTAGGTGAGTGGACAATAATTGATTGCCCCAAGATAAATAAATTTAGATTGTGGAATCCATATTTTTGCTTGTGCAAGGAATCCGAAACCAGTATCAGTTGCAGTCCGGAATCTAGTTTTAGAAATCTGGAATACACGCCAACGATTGGCTACAAAATCGTCTCCTTTAACAAAAGTTTACTGAGTCAAACAAATGATAAACTATAGGCAATAATGATTGGAATTTAGCTATTTGGAGTTTCAAGATCTACAAGGTTATCCAGAATATAATACCTCATAGTTTGCAAGATTGATATCGGCTGTTTTTATAGACACACATTGTCTATCTGGACGAACTTGGGTAAACTTTTGTAGTTCGTCTGGTTATACGTCGGATCTTGTATAAAGACTTGGACGACGCAGATTATCCTTCTAGACGAAGTTGTTTTCAAATAGCGTCTTGGATGATGTACTTAGCAAAAAATTAAGAATCGACGTAAAGTGTTTGATTGTATATATAGTAAATTCTCACTGGACACGTTTGAATTCATGTCGATTTTAGATTTATTACCCAGTTCTCTATATTTCTTTTATAAGAATCTTTTCTTTTTGGAAATTAACGGTTACTTTTTTTTAAAAATGTTTCTAGAATAGCAAGCGAAACGTCAACTTATAAAGTGGGCATAAAATGTTTTTATCCGCGCTATGTTCTGTTTTTGATAAAGCTAGCACGATAGCAGAAGAAAAACTTTTACTGTTCATTTATTGCATATGATACTTGTGTGAAAGTCTACAATTGGTATATATGGCGCTCCATTAAATCCAACTGATTCAAATCTGCAGAATCACCTAGATTCAAATCTAGGTGAAAGTCTTCTTTAGACTAGAACTTTTTGTTTTTCGGTGTAAACATGGAAATGCCTTAGAAAGCTCTAAATTTAACTTTTTCTGAATATTCATCAGAATAGTTTAAGGAATTAAGAGGTGTCATTCTGCTTATACTTTCAGCTCCATCTAATGTTTAGGTGTACAGCAAAACTAAACTTACCTTGAGAAAGATTTGGACCCAGAAAACAGAAAACAACAATGAATATTAACATGATGTTGAATCTTGTGAACGTTGAATGCGGGTTCCTGTAGATTAACAATAGAAACTAGCATTTTCAGTTTCACTGCTGTGTAAAGAGACTGCGATCTGGGCAAACAGCTGAAGACAGAAGTTAGTTTAGGCAGCTTTATCACGAAGAGAAAAGAAAAAATTTATTTCTAAAACAAATAACACTCTACAGTATTCACTCACGAAATGATTATGATCATTTCAAATGATTTATAAAACGGGAAAAAGTAAAATAGATATATCGACCGTTTTAAGAGTTTTTATTTAATTTCTTTGTCCAATTTCTTTTTTGTTTTTAAAAGTACCGGGTATTCTAATTTGATCGAGACATCTCATAACCTACTTCAAACATTCATCTTATGTTTTTCTTTTGTTCGGAGCAGAGTGAATATATAAGCTTACATTACATGCTTTTTTGTATAAGACTGACAACTTTATAAGACAACGATGATTAAACTGGCCGAAAACTAAGAACGTTACAATTTAAGACCAAGCTCAAACTGAGGAGACTTCGAATATCTACAAACATTTTTATGTAAAAACGCGTAAAATGTAAAGTAAATTTAACAACACCTTATAAAACTCAAGAAGTCTGGCGTTGTTTCGCTTTTGTATTGTAAAATGTAAAGAGCATCAGTTTGCAATATCTTCATTGTTTCTATTATATTTTATATTGTAAAATGTAAAGAGCATCAGTTTGCAATATCTTCATTGTTTCTATTATATTTTGTATTGTAAAATGTGAAGAGCATCAGTTTGCAATATCTTCATTGTTTCTATTATATTTTATATTGTAAAATGTGAAGAGCATCAGTTTGAAATATCTTCATTGTTTCTATTATATTTTTCTTTAATTTGAGTTGCTGAAAATAGGAAGAGAGTTAAGAACAATTTGAGCTGCTGAAAATAGGAAGAGAGTTAAGAACAATTTGAGCTGCTGAATTTACCAAAAAATAAAAAGCAACGAGCCTCTAAAAATGTACTGGCTCTTATAAAAAGCGTGTCAGTGTATTTTAATTTGTCTATTATCAATTTCAATATTCAGTTTATTTATGTATCATCAAGTGTATATGACAAATCGTTTTTAATTGCTCATAAAAGATAGTTTCAAAATTTTTAGCTTCAGAAATCGTCTGAAACCTTATTTTCTTTTTTGTCAAATTTATTTTGTTTTTATAAATACCGGGGTATAAATTGGTGCAGGAACTTCATAACCTGCTTCAAACATTAATCCGGCGAGTTTTATAACACCTAAAAATAGTTATCCTTCAGTTGAATGCTCCGAAAGAATATTCACTAACGGGCCAACGAACACGCACTCCACTAATCACTGTTCAGACATAAAGAGTCACGTGATGAACCGAGTCCCGTTTTTTCCGCCGAACATACGCTTCGTATCTGCTCGTTCGATATGTCCGATTGCTATTTATTGCTATATATATGATTTCCTTCCCAAGTCATTATATGTGGGGTCAAGTTAGTATAATGTTAAAATGAAAGCGCCACTCGAGTTGACTGCTAAGAAAAAAGCGAATCTGCAACAGTTTCTGATTATCGGTCGGATGGTGTACACTCTGAGCTAAAGAGGTCCTAAAGGGAAGTCGCGGATCGGCAGTGATAGCCCAAATTCAAATGTTGAAAACTCACAATATCAATGCATTGCGCGCAACAAATGTTTTGGAGTTAAACACACGGTGCAACAAATCACACAATATTGTTCGCGATCGCGCGGCG
>JAOTRI020117975.1:0-12394 GCA_028564885.2 Zoanthus sanctaehelenae | reverse complement strand
ATGTTTTTAAAATGATTATTACCGCTGTTTGTGTTTTATTTCTTGTTAAACTACGATGGCCAAAGAAAAAGAGTTTATATAACTCTATCTAATTTCATATTTTTGCCTTTTTCGCTTTCTGATTTATAAATATATATTATAAGAGAGAAAAGAAGGAAAAAGAAATATAAATATATTATAAATATGTTTACATGTGTACGTGTATATTTGGTTGTGTGTGTATTCCATATTTATTTATTTATTTATTATTACTCACTACCTCCCCGAAGGGCTTATGAGTAATATATTTTTCCAACGCCGGCAATATAATGTGGAATCACCGGCTCAGAAACGCAATTAGTTTTGTATCGCGTTTTTTTCAATGTTTTTCACGCGTGTTAATTCTGAGCCGCTGATTCTACTTTAGTTTATATCACGTCTCTCTCCCTGACCGAAATGTTGACTGTATGGCGCTACATATACATATACGTAAAATATTTCATTTCTTTTTCCTCGTCACCCGGTTCGAATAGGTTTCTATCTGCGGGTCGAGAAAACACATTATTGTAAATTATATGGACAAAATAAACAAAATGATGATGATGATATTTACACGACATTTAAAACCACGTGGAAACTGTGTACTATTTTTGAACATTCCTGGTTAAATTCTCCGTAATTTACCTGAGAATAACTGAATATGTAACCTTTGAAGTTACTATTCGCTTCATCTTTGATTGTCATCTGAATCACCGAGCCGAAACCAAAAGCTACCGGATTTCTCACCGCGGGGTAAATCTTTGTGTAGTCCCACATGCATATGGGGCATTTTGCGATAATATTTAATTGTTGTTTCAGAGGTTAGGTAAAAATGTGCTGGCTTCGGCGGCACATATACTAAAGTTGGAACGATACAGAGAAGGTTAGCATGGACCCCTGCGTAAGGATGACAAGCGAACTCGTGAAGCGTTCCAAATTTTTTTAAACTAGCTACAAGTTTTATTTAGCCACTTAAAAAAAACAATATGGCCCGCTCAAGAATTTTTTTTTATTTTCTATTTGGTTTTAAAGACCATAAAAACAGCAGAAAATCACGAGCTTTCACGACATTCGTATAAAAAGCGTACGAAAATTCAACTATGATATGAATCATATTTTGAATAAGATAAAAGAAGTTTCGAGAAAAATCTGTACTGCGCAAGTAAATCCAGTTTTGGACCTAAAACCTAGGCGTTAAAAATAGTATAAATCATAATTTAAAAAAAAAGGCCCGCCCTCCCACTTTTTGGCAAAAGCTAAGAGTGCTAACCAACTAATTTTTTTATGTGGCCTTATAAGAACTAGTAAATTTTTCCGAGACTAATTTTTCTTCTTGTTTTAATGATTTTTGACTCACTTTTGATTTCTCGCAGCTCAAATTGAAGAATGAAACATAATAGATACAATCAAGGCTAGGCATTGTGAAACCAATGCGTTTGATATTTTTTCGCAGAACACATAAAAAATAACAAATATCAGTAAATTTATAATTATTTCAAAACTAATCTCGTACTTAGATCTAGCGCAATTCAAGTCTATTGAAGTGGCCACAGCTTCCTATAATTGAGGACACCATCTTTGCCACTCAAAGGAAAGAAGAATAGGACGAGACCTTTTACAATGACAGACTTACACACCTTTTAAGGGATGGCATCTATACTCAACTTGCTACGAGAAACGTCAATTTGAGGTTGGTTGGTGTGTGTGTTTTTTTCTTTGACGTTTTGTCTGTGGCAGTTTGACACTATTGATTATTATATTAACTTTGGCGAGCATTGTGGCGTATTATCCGGGCTCTAACGGACATTTTGGCGAGCTCTAATAAATTAGAGCCCGCAGCTTTAATATCCGCGTTTCTGAAGTAGAAAAATGTTCTTGTTTTTGTGCTAAATGCTCTCCAAAGTTATAATAATAGTAACGTAGTTGATGTTCTTGGGCGTAAATATATTTTGGGCCTTTCTCAGCACTCATTTTAACCCTCGCTGCGCTCGGGCTAAAATGAGCCTGAGTCGGGCCCAAAACATATTTACGCCTGCGAACACCAACTATATTGTTATATTATAATCAGAGGAACATAAACTCCGTGTTTTTTTTTCTCGCCACGGATTGAAGGTAGGTAAAAATGAAAATAAAAGGTCAAATTGAAGTTCTGGCAAGTTGAGTATGGATGCCACCCCTAAACACAGAAGATTCTGAGGTTATAGATATTTAACAATTATTCCAAGAGCGCGCGTTGGATACGAGATGGTAAATAGCCAACGAGGTGCGCAGCGCCGAGTTGGCTATAATCATCTCATATATCCAACAAGCGCGAATGGAATAATTGTTTTATTAAATTTCATGAGTTTTCCAAACTTTTCGGTACTTGAAAATAGCAAAAAACTTTTAATAAATCAATGAAAACGATTTTTTGTTAGTTTCCTTATATAGTCATTTGGTATATGAGCTGATAACCGAGATTGAGGAAGGCTAGAAACGCAATATTCGAGGTTGAACATTTAATATAACGTCCTTATTCGAGAAGACGCGAAGTCTAACCGTTTGCAGATGTTAGAGGGAAGGCAGCACTTTCTCTAAATCTCAATTTTTTAAGTCCCCGTGTGCTGGTACATGGCCCGGCCGGGATTATTCTGTTATAACATTTACTGATTTAGACTCATTTTTACTTGGTATTTAAACCTATCATTATGTTTTCACTCACTGCATTATCTGTCATTTTTGTGAGTATAATCCTGTTTGATACAATGTCTTGCTGATAAGCCCCGACAACCTGGCGTCCTGGCCTCAGTAGAAAATACTTCCACCTGTTAAACATTCACTAAACAGTTTTTTGAAAAAATGATATCAACCTTTAGATAGATATTTTATTAACAAATACATTGCAGCCATAAGGTTAAATTAAGTTTTATAATTCAAAACAATATTTCAATTCTTCAATTTAAAACTATACTTAACAATTTATTATAGACCCGCAACTCTAATTGTTTTAGTATCACCCAACTAGTAGGACAGATGCAAGTTGAAGAAAGATTTATTTGGAAATAAAACAAAAGAATGATACGAATTTCGCCACTCGATGACTATTACTGAAAGTACTCTAGTAGCGAAGCCAATTAAAATGCAGGATTTGCATTAGTTCACTAGTTGGGTGATACTAATAATATTTAACCCTTTCCGGACCCAATCGGTTATCAGCACCCAACTTCTCCTTACATAACATATACAAAATGAAACATTTAGTAACGAGAAAAAGATGTTTTTCTGATGAGTCTAGATTAAACTACAACAGTGCGTTTTCATAATTGTGATTGTGTGAGCGCCCTCTTTTGAACGCTCTAGGTGGTTTAATAGATACTTATAAACTTAGGCAGCGATGAGTGAAACACAGGAACAGAATAGTCACAAAAGGACCTTATGCAAGTAAAATAAAACTTAACCAGGAGCCCAAAAGTAGGTGCAAGCAACTTCCATAAGGCACCCTGTGTTAAAGAGTGTGTAGATAGTTTTTTAACTTAAGATACCTTGTTTGTAAAACAAACATATTCTTGATTTATACTCCCTGTTCTAGACAAAGCATACCCCCCACGCCGAGCAGCACATGCCCATGTAGTGGATATATGGGAGTCCCCTCCCGGCCGGGCTTTTTTCCAACGAGCGCCTTTGTTTTTCTGTAATAAGAGACCTTTAAATCCGACTACGATAACGAGTACGAGATTTTGCGTGCATGCGCGCTCTAACCAGCTAACTTGTTAACGAGAGGACGACTTTTGTTTGAAACCTCGCGATCGTCCTGTCGACAACGACGCCGGGAGTTTGCTAGTTAGAGCGCGCATCACGCGGATCTAAAGGATCTATTACCAGTACATTTTCCGAGGTCCTTTTTCTTATTTTTTTGATGATTTCAGCCTCATATTGTTTTTAATTCTGTTTTTATTACTAGCAACTCAAACTAAAGATAAAAAAAACAAGAAAATCAAGGCAATGCCATCGGAAGAAAATGTGAAACACCGGCGCGTGAGAACGACTTTATGTGTTTTGTATTATATTTTGCACTAATTTTAGTCTCTACACAATACAGTTTCATATATATCAGGAACCTCAGCCAGACATTGATTATAAATTGTTCTTAAATTTTGGCAAGTTTGAGTTTTGTTGTTTTTATAAAAAGAACGTGTACATTTGTAAATAATAAAGGTGGCCAGAAAATCTCACCAAGGAATAATAAAGCCGGTTTTCTTTTATTAATCAAAAAATGAAAACGAATCTTTTTATTTAATTCAGGTTTAACAGGTATCACATTGCTTTAATAGATAAATTTAAGAAGTCTTCCTGTTCAAGCTGGGGAACGGAAAACACTAATGCAGTTTTAATTGATTAAAGTGATAGTGTTGCATGTACGCACAAACAACAGCAACTTATTTGAACTGAATGAAACTTCAGTGAACGGGTGAAACCAGACGTCCCCGTAAGTTCATCATGTAACTCAAGAAACAAGTTGAAAATGAACGCTTTGCTAAAATCATGTACGGTTGTTGGTTAGCTGGTGAAATAGCTGGTACCTGAAAGTTATCGTCGTTCGGAACGTGTCAAATTTAATGATACCAAACTGAAAGACACCAGTTCTTTCCTTACTTATTCATGTAACTTTGCTAGTCTTCTAAAAGTGGGTTTTTAATATTTAAGGTGGTTTCGAAAAAAAAAGATAAGTAAAAAATAAAGATTTACATTCCTTGAGGCTTGAAGCAAAGTTTAAATTTAATTTTCAGACTTTTAATTTCAGCACAAATGACTGATTAACTTTAACCAACAATTTCTAAAAGTTTCAAAATACACCTGCAATTCATTAGTGCGTAAAACAGGTGGTATACATGTATTTTTACTCATGACAGATTTTCCAAAGCCTCCAAGTAAGCTCTCCAAAATCGTTTTCTCAGTGACAAAATCTGATAGAAAACTGCTTTGCTGTTATCTATAGTGGAAACAGAAGGGGGACTGAAAGTGTGGCATAAACGAAGTAATTAGGTTTGGACTATAATACATAAAGAAATGTTTGTATAAATTTCTTTATCGTGCTTGAAGGGCCATTAAGCATATTGATTCGTGTTGAACTTATTTAGCGGCTAGTTGTTCTCAGTACTTTCAAGATGGAAGAACTCCAGGGGATCACGTTTGGCGCGAATAAGAGCGAAAAGGAATCAGAAATATGTCGCAGGTTACAAGCAATGAACTCGTTCAGACAGCAAGGTGCACTTTGCGATGTAATTATCCTCGTTAACGGGAAGGAATATCCCGCACACCGCACCGTGTTAGCGGCTGGTAGCGAGTATTTTTATAACCTTTTCACTACGAACATGAAAGAGAAGAGAGAAGGTATGGTAAAACTCGAAGGATTGAGTTGCCCAGTTTTGGAACATGTTTTAACATATCTTTATACGTGCGAGGTTGACATCCGAGAAACAAGCGCTGCGCAAGAGATTATGGCGGCCGCAGATTATCTCCTCATTCACAAACTTAAAGAAATTGCTTGCGAATTTCTGCAGTCAAAACTTTGCAGTGGAAATTGCTTTGAGATGTTTCATCTTGCTCACAACGATAATTGCCTCAGTCTAAAAAACGATTGTTGTGTATTTATTGACAAAAACTTTACAAACCTTGTCAAGTGTGAAGGATTCTTCGCTCTGGATGTCGAAGAACTTCTGGAGTTAATATCGCGAGACGAGATTGTTGTCAAGAAGGAAGAAGAGGTTTACGAGGCTGTTTTAAGCTGGATTAAGGTAGATGAACCCACAAGAGCGTCACATTTTTCCAAGTTGTTTAGTCAGGTCCGCCTGATATCTGTAGCCGAACACTACCTCCATCGCCACATTGCTCAGGAAAAATTGGTGAGGACAGATCAGACTTGTATGGACCAAGTCCTTAATGCCATGAGGTGGCATTCATTGCAAGACCAAGGTGAAACACACGTGGTGAAACCTAGAAATTGCCTGCAGGCACACACTGAGGTTGTTTTTATTCTGGGAATGTTTGCTGCTCTACGGAAGCCAATTCATGCTCTAGTCAATCTAAATCCTCGCTGCAAACTCATGTGTTACTGTCCAAATGAAGGTTCTTGGTATCTTACTGAAAAAATGTCATCAAACCTGAACATGCAGAGTATTGTTGGTTGCCAAGGATTTTTGTACACATTAGGGGGAGCCCCTCTAGAGAGGGTCACCAATAGGGTTGAGCGTTATGATCCTAAAACAAACTCTTGGACGTATGTGTCCAACATGCCCCAAACACAGAAACTAATTCATGCTGGAGTTGCAATTTTGAATGGCTGCATCTACACTGTTGGTGGGAAAACTCCCGATGGGCCTTGCACATTGGTACAACGGTTTGATCCTTCATCAAACAGCTGGGTTATTGTAGCACCCCTAGTAGAAGCTAAATGGGGAATTTGTGCTGTTTCTGATGGCGAGTTTCTTTATGCTGCCGGTGGATCAGATGGTAAGACACCCATTGATACAATGGAGAAGTACAACCCCACTTTGGACACCTGGACACTTGTGTCACCCATGACAGAAAGGAGAGCCACCTGTAGTGGGTGTTATCTTCCAACACAACGAGAAATTTGCATTGTGGGTGGTTTTGGGGCGATAAAAACAACTAACCATGCTCTTAATTCCTGCGAGGTATATAGCATTGAGACTGATCACTGGCACCACATTGCCAGTATGTTATATCCTCGAATATTCCCTGCTGTGGTGTATATCAATGACAAGGTAAGTGTATTTGGTGGCTACACAAGTGCTGTGGACACTGTCTCAGATGAAGCCGAAACTTATGATCCAGTTACTCAAATTTGGAAGAAAGACATTTCACCACCTTTTGTTGGAGGAATTTTTCACTGCTGCTCTTACAAGATTCATAAAGATCTGCTTCATTCGCTGGAAAGAATTAGTTGAGACTCATGCAATAGTTTAAAAGTAATCTCAAGTGAAAGCAACACTGTTGATTTATTCTAACAAAGAGACTTCAGTTTGAAGCATCATTTCAAAATTCATTTTTTTTACACTGTGAAACTTAATCATTTGCTGAAATATTGATGCATTTATGACTTATAGATAGAAGACTGTTGACCAAATATGTGACCTGATTTTGCACATTGACATCCCTTTATATCTTACATTGATGGGAGTAATTGTACAGCTGATATTGTGAAGAATTATCTCAAAGCTGTCAACTATGATAAATTTCCTACAAATATGATGAAAATAGTATTTATTTTTACTAGAGTGGCCATTTTGTTTCATTTGCATTTGAATATGTTTATTACTATAGCCAATGTGATAATAATAAACACATTATAACTTTGGGGTTTGAAATATTCAAGTGCTTAAAATTTTTTGATTCCTTAGATTCTTGTTATTCCTTCAATAAATAAACCCTTTTAAGTACCAGAAACTTCTTATTGTAATCCTTCCTCAAACTGGTTAAATTCAAACATGGCTGAATATCCTGCAATAACCTTACAACAATTTCTATTTTATTAATACAAAGTACTATAAGACCTGTTCTCTGTGCCGTCATGTAGCCTGGTGTGATACAGGGTTTGGGAGAATCCAAAACCAGATCAGATTCTCACTGTGCTATGAAGGATTGGAGAAAATGTTTAATATATTTTGTCCAAAAATGTTTTGTCTAAATAATAATTTATAAAAAACCCCAATATAATAACTGCTTAATATGTATACATCTAGTGTGTATTTATCAGTACACCAACCTTAAATATTTTCTATGTAACCTTTTGGCAGCTATACTTCTTAGAAAGGTTGCTAAGGATATCAATTTGGTAAATTTTTTTTAGAAAGGACAGTTTTCATTTTAATCTTGTGGTTCCAATTTAAAAAAAAGTCTGGATTTTATCTAAAAGCAACCTAATGGCAAAAAAGGTTGGGAAATTGGCAATCATTCTGACAGTTTTGGTCGCCCATAATTTAATTTACTTGCCATGGCAACCCAAACGGTTACATCTTGAAGCACTGCTTATTTGTTAAATGAAACTGTACATTCTACTGTAACTTTGAAGCGGCCAATCACACCTTTCATGTTTCAGTGCTATGAAAACACTTGTTGACCAATCTGTCTAAATCAGTCTACAAATTCTATTCAGTTATGTATAATGAAAGCAATCAAAGTTGAGGTGGGATGTGAGATTTATGTAACTTTTGCTAACAATGCAAGAAAAATGAGTTATGTATTCTGTTTGGAACATGAAGTCAAAATGCTAAAAATGCATTTTAAAATTAAGAATAATTATCTGAAACTTGTGTGAGGAAACCTGACCAAAAATGTAAAATAGCAATTGCTGTGCATCTCCCTATGAATAACATAATTAACAGTTAGTAGCCCGAAGGGCTTTGCCTCAAGGCTATTGAACCCATGGCCCTAGAGGGCAAAGGGTCTAATTGTTTTAGTATCACCTAACTACAGTAGTCGGACAGAAATTTTAAGCAATAATAAAGTTAGCAAACGCTAGTTGAAGAAAGATTTATTTGGGAATAAAATGAAAGAAAGCATGGGAATTTTGCTACTTGATGACTATTACTAAAAGTCCTCTTGTAGCGTAGCCAATTACAATGAAGGATTTGCATTACTCCACTAGTTGGGTGATACTAATTAATAAGACCTTGAGGACAAATCTGTACAGTATTCAAACTTGTAGTCAACTGATGAAATTCTCTGCTATTATAGCAAAATAGGGCTAATTACGTACTATTTTTATCCACTGTATTTGTGAAATACACTAACTGCTCTAGCTTGGTTAGCAAAATACATAAATTACAAGTTGCTACCTTAATACCACTACTTTTCAACTTTTAAAATTTTGCATCTAACATTTAGCAACCAGTCAAAAACTGTGATTATGAAATCTAATTAATTTTGAGCCCTACGGGTATTGGTACAGTACAAATTGATTTGTGCAATTGCTTATTACATATTTTTAACCAAGACCTAATTGGCAGTTTTAAATCAGTTTTAACTCTAAAGGTGATCTCTTAGATTGAAAACATTTAGTCCGTAAGATCTTTGTATACCAAAAATGATCTATTTTATGCCTACTCTCTATTAAATGCATCATATCCAACACCCTGGTCAAAGTAGGGTTTTCAGAACTTTAGTTGCCCCGTATCCATATTGGAGTAGCCAAATTAAAATGTTTCTCTGTATTGGAGGAGCCAAACTGTCCAAACCCAATTTTGGAGATCACAGATTCAGACAACAAAGCGAATAACATGAACATGCCACTTGTTGACAACCATCTTAATGAAATAGATGAAGTACAGACATCAAGGCTTAAATGTTTGTCACTGAATTTCTATTTTTCGCTTGTTTGCAGAACATTGTATAAACAGTAAATATTACCATGCTCATTAGTTGAGATAAATTACACAAGGATTGCAATGAAAGAGAAGAACTTTGACTTGTCTTCACGATCACAAATACGTAAAAATAAATGCCTCTCTCCAGTAGACACCCCTTATCTATTTTAAAAGCACCCCCTCTAAAACATGTAAAGTTAAATGCCCAGGGCATTAAATAGAACATTTAGGTTACACAGATAGCCTTACAGGCACATTTAATTTTGTATCAGACTAAATACTATTATGAACATAAAATATTATATAATTTGAAACAATATATCTTTGTTCACATGTGGACTTATCTATGCTAACAATTGAATTGTTACTAAAAAGACTAGAATTCAGTCACAGTGAGCTGTTTCTGTCACAGTGTTTTCACAACATTTGAAAGTAGAGGTTGTATTTCGTTGAGTAGGAGTTGTAAGGAATAAAGGGCCTAGCTCCCTATGTGGATATGGATGGAAAGTAGGCGTCGCTAATGGAAAAGTTGCTGTCGGATGCGACGGCCGACGGCTAGTTTTGAAAACACTGTGTCACAATATTTGTTAAAAATAGTGTACATCCTAGAATCACAGACCTGCACATGCTTTAAAGGTAAGTTATGCAATTTAAAACATAGTATTTTGTTTGAGAAATTCTTCGATTTATGCCTTGTAAGTTCACTGTATTTCAACGCAGTTCAAATGCCTGACCCACCCCCTCTCTTACGGTCAGTTTCTCAGTCAAAGTCCTGCCCCCATAGGCTTGAAAGCTGGTCAAATGCCTGGAGGTTACCCAGGAAGGGGGTGTTTAAGCTTTGATTTGATCAATAAATTTATGCTTGAAAGATGTTTTTCCTATTTTTGGGTTCCAATTACATTCTTTAGAAACTGGTGGACTGGAAGTCAAAGATCACAATTTTTGTAGAAAACAAGAGTAAATACTTTTAACAGTGTCCTATTAAAATTAAAAAATAAATACAAAGTACCTATATGGTAAAATTTTAAGAAAAATAATCTAAAATAATTTCAATAAATATATTCTAGTGTTGACATTATATTAAAATCCAGACTTTTTGAAAAAAATTCATCTTCAAACAAATTCCAAAATCTAAGATATTCTGTTTCATATTTCTCCAGTTTCTTCACAATTATTATCTTTGATCTCTTCTAACTTGCTTGCCAGTGACTCTCCAAATGACTTGACATATCCAGGACTGATTTGGTCCAACAAACCATAGATTGTTTCAAAATGTCTTGCATTTAGATCGCTTTCGACGGCATCAAGCCTATTACTCACAATCTATAAAAAGCAAAAAATTTGTCATATACCATTAACATCCTTCAGAATGTGTGTAGATTATTAAATTTAGTGTAATACACATATAACACTTTATGTGTATGCACTTACATACAGTGTAAATGCCATTATTAATATTAGTAGTATTATTTATTATATAGACATATTAAGTGTTTTACTGGAAAATATGCCACTCGTAAAATTAAATAAAACTACATCCATACCCGAGTGGTTTATTTTCCATACTCTCACACGAGTTTGTTGATGACATAATTTCCCTCCAAAATTTGTAGGTGTCTTGCAAATGCTGCCAAACATTTTTCTAAATGAAGATGAAAATGGCGAGCAAAAGATGTCTTTTGTCTATAATTTTTTAATAAAAAGAACATCACACGGCACCTTGAAGATACGAATTTATTTTCATGTGGCTCAATTTTTGAATTAAATTTAGTTCTAAACTAGTGCAATATTTTTTTAAGTGGTTCATTTTTTTCAAACCAGTTTAATTTTTAAACTGGTTCATATTTCTTCACATCAGTTGAAAACTTTTAAAACTATCTTAATTTTTGTATATTGGGTTTTAAAAGCAGCTTTTTATTTAATTTGAGTCCTAACCCTCCAACTACAACCCCACTCAATCCCCACCCAGCCACTGACCACTTTCTACCTACCTTTTCATCTATTTACTTCTACAACCACTCAGTAGATAGATCATCTGACCAGTAATCAGAACGTCATGGGTTTGATTCCCATTAGGGACTTAGAAGATTTTTTCTTTTGAGAAAAATAAGCTTGTGACAACAGAAATATTTCTTTCCACTTTCTACTTACCTCTTCTTTTCTAATTTCATTTTTTCATCTATTTTTATCCTTTTTTCTCTTTTTATTCTTACCATCTTATACCTTAACACTATTTTATTTTTATGTTTTTTTACTTTGGAATACTTTTCTATTTTTTTCTACTTTCATTTTTTCACATATTTATTTTTCCTTTTTACCTTAACACTATTTTTATTTTTCATTTTGGAATACACCAAGATTGAACTACTGACTTTTGGACTTGTTTGGATCTGTAGTCTTGCTTCATACCAGTATCTGGACGTTTCATACCCAAACTTTGGACGTTTCGTACAACCAGCGGACGTTTCGTACCCAGTCGAGACATTTCGTTCCTAATAATAAAAGTTTCCATCAAACTTAAATTGACACTAAACAGAAGTTTTAATCGAACTAAACTTGACACTTAGTAAAAGTTTTAATCGAACTAAACTTGAAACTAATAGAAGTTTTTACCGAACTAAACTCGATACTTTACTAAGTGTCAAGTTTAGTTCCGTGAAAACTTTATTAATTTCAAGTTTACTTCGATGAAAACTTTTACTAAGTGTCGAGTTTAGTTCGATTAAAACTTCTGTTTAGTGTCAATTTAAGTTTGATGGAAACTTTTATTAGTGTTAACGAAACGTCTCGACTGGGTACGAAACGTCTGCTGGTTGGGTACGAAACGTCTGCTGGTTGGGTACGAAATGTTCGAAGGTTGGGTACGAAACGTCTTGGAACGAAACGTCTTGGAACGAAACGTCTTGGGTACTAAACGTTTTGGGTACGAAACGTCCGGTAACTGTTCATACCCACTTGACCACGCAGGCAACCGTTGCTAGCATATTATTTTTCTAGGTATCACTAGTTAT
>JAOTRI020117964.1:0-12394 GCA_028564885.2 Zoanthus sanctaehelenae | reverse complement strand
TCATTCAGTGATCAGAGTCGGGGAATCGAACCCGGGTCTTCCGCATTCAAATCCCCAGCTCTAACCACTGCGCCACGCTGCCTCAGCATGACACAGCTAGCAAACTGGCTCAGGCTCCCACGACGAACCAATAATTAATGCTAAAAGCACAGTACTTGTGGGCCGTGTCTTATCCTCAATTCGATTAGAGGATTTTGCTGATTACATATGTTCTTTTTATGAAGACAATGAAAGTTTCAATACTATTCAAGAACGTGGCTGAACATACAAAGTGATTTCTAACCTCACACTTAATGCTACACATATTAGATTATAAAATAACTAAGATAGTTCGCGCGCTCTGATTGGCCGAGAGGCGTGTTCGCATGATTAATCAAAATGAATACGGCAAGCGCAAATGGAAAACTCATTTTGGAAACAGCTGCAAAAATTAAGATGTCACCATTATACCAGCGCGAATTTGCGATGTATTCTTGAAGTTGAAATATTATCTTCTCACATCCCGGAAGCACTTGCTGGACCCCGAGCCTGTATAATAGCTATACCGTGCTAATGAGATCGATAAGAAGGCAAAAAGAGTGTTAAATGCATTGAGAAAACTTTTATATTGATTCGAACATCTGGGGTGTTCATGTAATAGATCAAACACGAGAAGGAGTGCTTCCTTCGATTTGAAACAAGGAGAAGTTGGTTGAAAAAAACAAGGCTGGGCCGCATTTATTTTTATCCAACTTCGAGTTGTTTGAAATCGGAGGAAGCACTCTTTCCAGTGTTTGATATTACTTTTCAAACAAATGATTAACTGTCGAGAAAACGAAGAACCAAAATTGCCAAAATCTATGCAAATTTATAAACGATTTCAAACCCAGGTCACGCTCGTGATTTTCTTTGTTCAAAGTTAATGAATTATTGATGAGTTTCAGAATTATAGGGAAATTCAGGAAAATCCTGTTTGAAGATAAGTGGAACAGCACTTTTCGAGAACGTCCAACTGAAATTTCCAAAACAAAATGGACTTTTCGAAAGCTTATTCTTTCGGTTTGGAAAATACTTCTTTGAAAACTCCTGCTCCATTTGCCAAAGTCGGACAGTTGGTCAGTTTCGGATTTTTCGTTTTCTTTGAAAAAATGGTTAACATCCCTAGGCAGACACGTGCACGGTGGCTAATTTATGCATTGATACAGGTAAACACGCTTTCAGCGAATTAACTTTTAAGGCCTCAGTTAAATTAAGTACAAATACGTGACCAGAACACAATAAAATTTAATTAAGTTGTAAGAAAGCTCCAGGTAAATTATTTGTTAAATTACTGTTTAAACATAAT
Source organism: Zoanthus sanctaehelenae (assembly GCA_028564885.2). Lineage (NCBI taxonomy): Eukaryota > Metazoa > Cnidaria > Anthozoa > Zoantharia > Zoanthidae > Zoanthus > Zoanthus sanctaehelenae. Next base: position 11,070 of record JAOTRI020117964.1, on the reverse strand, counting down.
TTCATTCGATATTAAAAAGATATAAAAAATATATACATTAAGCTTTAAAATTTAAAATAGTTAAAAACACCAAACGTTTCTTGATACGAAGTTCAGATACACAAATGGAAAGTATGAAAGATCACCAGGCTTGGTAAAATGCCCACTCATTGAAGCTCACAGATCCCGAAGAAATGGAAGAGAAATGCCATTACGGGCGCCATCCATCGAGCAAAAAGAATATCAACGAACCTAACACAAGATATCGAGAGGATACGAACTACGTTTATCAAGTCAGGTTACCCGCGAAACTTTGTAAACAACACCATTCATTCAATCATTTCAAATTACCATACTGTAAACAAAACGAAAAAGCAAGCTCCGGTTTTTTATATAAATTAAATTGTTTTACCCAACACAGATATAAAATTGAAATTATCTGGCAGACACGTAAAGTCAAATATTTATTTGGCTTGAAGGATAAGAACTGTCATAAATCCCATGTTGTTTATGAGGGACAATCAGTAATTGCGGTGAAAAATACGTTAATGAAACACAAAGGAATTTGAGCGTAAGAATTTATGAACACCAAAACAAAACCAAAATATCTGAACCAGCAAAGCATTTAAAACACGTGGCGTGTTATAACACCTACACAACAATGGAAAAAACGCAAGATTATGGAAGCCTTGTTCATAGCGGCGTGCATCACTCAATAAGACACTATGCAGTCGCACTCGTTTTTTTCTTTTTCCCATGGGGGTAACTTAAAGCTATTTATTTCCTAAACTTTCAAGGGAAAACGAACCCTGAGCATGGCAATTTTTGTCGAAAACGTTTGGTGTTTTAATACCTATTTTAAATTCTAAAGCCTAATATATTATAGCGAACTTATGTCAAACATTAAAAAGATATACAATTTAAATATAACTACATTGGGAATATTAAAACTTTTTGTTTGACACGAAGCTATATAGTGAACGTAGCTGAATCTAGGCTACTATATAATAACATTACGCATGTTTCTTATACTGCCTTTATTGCCTTTAGCTTCGGGCATATAGCGGGCAGTTCATTGCGTCTCATATTGAGTCATAGTAATTGTTCGTTTGCACTTTTGCACGCAATACTAAATGTTAGTTGACTTTAAATTGCTTTCTCCATTGTAGTTGGTTGTACAGCCATTGTATCATCAGGATGTTAAATAAGACAATAGTGAATGGATAAAAGCGAAACTTTGCTTAACACGCGCGCGAGCAAGGCGGGTTATTTCATGTGCTCTGAGCATCAAATGTCGAATAAACCAATAATATAAATTTCTTGTCAGTGTAGTAAAATTGACGAACAACGAAAGCTTGGAAAATTGTTGTCAGTTTTCAGAAAAAGTATAAAACTATTAAAATGATGTTATCTATATTATGTTTAATAACTGATCTAATCCGCCTTATTAAGTTCAGTTGGAAAACCAACCTTTCACGTATATTAGTTTTTCATGCGAATAGAAATTATCTTAAAAGTATCATTTGTATCTATAAGTAACATATCTCTCCATTTTTATAAAATAAGATTCCACGAAAACATTAGGAAAATAACAAAAAAGTTTTAAACAATAAAAAGAACCGAAATGAGACACATTGGTTTTGAGATGAACTTATAAGGCGAATTTTTCAAAGATAAGTAGTTACAATATCATGTATCTTAGAAGCGAATAGATAAGCAGTTTTTTCAAACAAAACAACACTCTGAACAAAAGAGCAGTGCCAATATTCTTTTAAAAACTGAGTGTTTTGAAATTACACGCGCTTTTGAAATCGAATATACGGTATAATCATAATGAAATTTTAAAACTTTATTCCGCCGTAAAACTTTGTATAAATTCAAATTTAAGGAAAATTTAGGTCGAAAAAAGAGCTGTATACGACAGCGCTAGCGCGAGTATATTCTTTGCAAGTATACTTAATTAGGGGTCCGTTGTGATCGATTAAAACAAGACAGTATTGATAAAAAAAATGTTCAATTAAGATTTTTTACCAAGCTTATAATTATTATGCTTTGTGTTTGCTCAAAAACAAGCACAGTCTCAATATTTCTGTCAGTCTCACTCTTATCACACTTATTTACGCGAGGCAATGGAGTTTGGCACGAGGTTGGAGAAACAATTCTCAAACAACAACAACGAGAACATTCAGACGAGTATTTTTATATAAACAATTTTATCAGAACGATGCTCAAACTGGCCAAAAGTTAAGAACAATGTCAGGTTGAGGCTGCGAATATCTGTAAAAATGTTTTAATAATTTTATATCTAGAGACTTCACTGAAACTCATAAATCAACTTAGCAACACAATATAATAAAACACAATGTCTCACGGTGTTCAACATTTATCATAAAATGCGAGAAGAGCATTGTTTTCCTTTACCTTGATTGTTTTGTCTTCAATTTGAGCATCGGAAAAAAAGAGCAGAATTTATTATAACAATATTAAACAACGAACAACGAACCTCGGAAATATCTAGTTGTTCTCTTTTTTTTTTTTGAAAAAGCACGTATTACAGCGGAATGATAAAAAAAAACTTTAATTTATATAAAGAAAACGTTTTAATTATTTGAATGAATGAAAAAACAACGCATGCAGAAGAATACATGCTGTTAATTTTGCCAAGGCTGTTTCAGCTTCAAATTGTTCTTAAATTGTTCTTATTTCTCTGAGCGCATTTAAATAACAAAAAATATCGAAACGAAAAAGCAGTAGTGTTGATCGGCTGAGGAACTTATCATCCAACTGCACGAAAAACATCATGAGATAGTAAATACAAATATTCCGCCGTATTGTAAATTTTGAGCCGATATTCGTACGCCAGAAAACATGTTTTACCGCGTGTGTCACGGTATTTTATTTTAATTTTATCTCGAGTAAAAAAATTGGAGAATAAATCACGTATTAGACAGTTTAGTATGTAGTATGGCTTATATTTTTACTCGTCCTGTGTATATACTACAAGATTAGTAAAACAGTACAGAGTGTCGAGCTCCCGCCTGCTAATGCAAGTTAATCTTTCTTTTCGTTTTGGTGGTGAGCCGACGACTGACTTAATTCTAACATTGACATCGTAAATTCGGATGTCAGGTTCGACCAACAATTCAGAAGCAAGTGTTTGATCACATGATAGAGGTCATAGAAATTTGCTTCGCTCGGAAGCCATAGTGCCTGACGCCATGTTTTTTATACTTGTATGTACAATATATGATCCGAAGCATTCATTTTGTTTCGCTTTTTCTTAAGTATCACTCTCATCAAAATTTGTTGTTATTAATTCGACGTTTTTCAATAGCTGTTGTACTAAAACTTTTAGTTTTTGAAATATAACCGCTCAAAGTGGTTGTTTTCCAAATAAATTTGCGTCAATGAGGGGAATGGGGCCGTATGTAAAAGGTTGCATCATTAAAAGAATCTTAATTGCAATGTATAAACGTAATGGGACTACTACTAGTTATTTCTTAAACTTCTCTTCAACCTTTTTAACTTGTAAACGTTTATTTGAACGCACCGCTACGGTGCTTGTTGGTGCTTCGCGTTAACTTTTACTACCTTCATAAATAAGTAATCCATTTAAAGTAAAATATATTGTTGTTCTACAGGGGAAAATTTGCTGAGAAACAATTTTAGAATTTTGTAACTTCCTTCAGTGTACAAAACTAACAGCTTTTCGCTTCTTGTAAACTGTTTTTAGTGTCTTTTTCACTTTCTGCTTTCTCAATTTTCTAGTTTAGGTTGCATTTCAAAAGTACGACATTGTCACGAATCTATATTGCTGTTTAAATTTAACGATAAACATATAGCTTATGCTCCGTATAAAAAAGAGGGAATACTAATAAAGCAATTATAATTGATAAATATGTAAGTTCTACACCGTAAAAAAGAGAGAGAACACTTACTGACATTTGCGACGTTAGTCCTTCGTCGATAGTTTCATAACTAGTAAATAATCCATGGTTTACTCCAACGAAGGACTAACGTCCGAAAGGTCAGTAAGTATTATCTCTCTTTTATAAGGTGTATATTTAGTATTCTCTCTTTTATACAATGTATAAATTACATTTTTATCACTAAATTGTTTCATTAGAAACACCGACGCAATTCACTCTAGTTCCCCGGTAGTTAGTATTCTTTCTTTTATACGGTGTATAATGTACATTTTTATCGTAGATATCTGAGCAGAGGGGAAGACATGCAACCGTTTGCCTTCCTTTCTCGTGCACGTGATTGGCCCACAAAAGATAGGAACCACTAAAGCTCAAAATTATATGGGCTAGATAAAAAAAAGCTGGAGTTCAATTTCAACACTTTTTCAACAAATAACAGTTGGGAAGGGTTTGTGACACATCAAAAGAGAGAAATAAAATATGAAATAACCCAAGATTTGAAGCTAAACAGGATGGATTGCACTCAGATTTCTTAAATTTATGAATGGACTCAAATAATGAATGTGAAAAACAACAAATTTTGCCTGAAACACAAGCTATCCAGACTCTTTTATTTTACTTTCAACTTTCCATTAACATAAGAAACATAATAAAACAATTGTTTGTCTACAGTAAAATTGAATTTTTATTGACTAACCTGAAAAACCCGAGCTGAAACCACGCATTTCTCGCTGGCATGTGCAGTCGATCAGCCACAGAACACAAATCTGCCCCATTGCATCATGGCCAGTCCCCCAGGTTTTAATTAAACAAGAGTTTTTATATGGCAACTCTCCCCGACAAAAAGCCTTTTTTTCATACATTTTTTTGGGTGTACTCCCGCCTTAATATCGCAGTGAAACACAAGTTACAATTTTTTTTGATAAAAATTGAATTAATTTTCAATGTTTCAAACTTTTTTCAATCGTTGAAAATTCACTTCAAAAGACGTGTTAACTAACAAGTAACAGCTGCTAAAAAGGCATAGGATGGGGGGAAGGTTGCCCCCCTCCTCCTCATCCTTTCTTGACCGTTTAAAGGCTAAGACCAAATTAAAGTCCATATCTACAACAGTAACGTTAAATCTATATTACTGTATGGTGCAGAGTGCTGGAGAATTGAACAAACTCATGCAGTGGCTTTTATAACAGCTGCTTACGGAAGATCTACAATATCTATTGGCCAAACAAAATTACCAACGACAACCTGTACCAGAAAACTGAATGTACGGTGTTGAGATAAAGAAGCGACGACTCAGATCTAGATGGTTAGGCCATGACCTGCGAATGTCGCAAGACCGCATACCCAAGGTTTCTTCAAGATGGACACCACCTGGAAATGTGGTCTAAGGGTTTTCACTTGAAATTGAATGTCTGAATAAATCACAGGTTTTAAACAGATTTTCAAAGACGTTTGGAAAAGCATTAACGATACCTATTTGATTTTGAAAAAAAAAATTTCCAACTGTTTGGCATGATCTCAAAAAGCTGACGTGTTATTGCTGGATGTTTACAGTGGTTCTAAAGCTAAAATTACTTGGTCTGGTAACCTTGCTGGATTGCCATTTGCGCAATGTTTAAAGTGGGGCTATCCAGATGCCTTACCCTCCACCCCGATAGAAATTGGCGTAGCCTCTCTGATTGCTTCGTTTTACAAATCTGATACACGTGTTGTCTTCCCACATCTTCATTCCGGCTCGAATGGCGTTCATTGCTCGCGAACTCGATGCTAAAAAAGGAAAAACACGCTTTAACAATTTCAAACAACATGGAAAGTGGATACGTTTATCACTAAGAAAAAAGTAAAAAGTTTATAGCTTTGCTGCATGTGACATATACAACAAGAGAATATTAATACTGTTTGAAAATTGTGGCTGAACTCACCCCATCGGGAATGAGAATGAAATGAAATAAGCCGAAAATCGTTTGTTTTAAAACAAGGAAAATGCAATTTTTGCTTAAACTCAATTGGAAGCGATATGATCTTCAGGCGCGTAGCCAGCCAGAATTTTCTGGTAAGCCCGGATTCACAGGTTGACAAGAATTTAGTCGACCCAATAATTTTTCGACCATTTTGTCTGTCCTTTATCTTCATTTTCCAAAATTAGATGAAGAAAAGTGATAAGGTTTCAAAAAAAGTGGTAAGCCCGGGTTTACCTGGCTTACAGGTAGTAGCTACGCGCCTTATATGGTACTAAAGTTTAGTTTTGAATTCTGGAATCAAGTTCGTAAACGTTAACCGTGCAACAAAACATTGAACACAATATAGACAAATTTTCTTATTCATCATGAGAGAGAATTTTGTGCAGAGCAAAAACAATAATTATGCAACGTGAAGGGATTTGCAACCCGCACTTCAAACATGAGCTCTACCAAGAACGAATGTAATGCTGAATCGGCTTCTCTCATAGGTATCTTACAAATAGGAAAGTGGACCAATCAATCAAGAAAATGGAGCCATATGTAGATTATAAGGAGGGAAATTCAAATAAATATGCATTTTAAAACCGATTAAGAGCCCAAATATAGTTAGTTTTCTCTTATTTTACTTTACCGAAACCTAAATTTTAGCAATTATTAGAGCACAACTTTCTATGACTTTATTGGCAAAATAGAGCACGCGTGATGTTGGGAGAGACACGAGAACGTTGTAAAGTCCAAGCCGTAGGCGATATAGCAAAACAAGCGGCAAAACAAGCAAGCGAAAACCATGACTTTATCGGTGTAATAAAGCATAGATTTGAACCAATCAGAGCACGCGATATATCGTAACTATATTATAAAATGTTATGTTACCTACCTAATGACCTGTCAATTGTGTAATACAGCACTCCACCGGGCCACAAGCCTCTTCTTATCGAGCCACGGGCGCCGGCGGTGCTCACGTCTCCGCCTGTGAGTGCTGCTTGGCGTTGTTCTGGTGTAAGAATCATGTCTCCCTCAAACAGATCGGGGTTTGTGATGCCAATGTTTTCTGTTTTCATGGCAGCAATGCATCATTCAAAGTTGCATGAAATTGAAATATATAAAAATCAAACACCGTCGATGTGCCGTGTACGCATGCGCAGTTATAATTCAATAACGTAAGAAAAGCAAGCCTCGGGGAGTTAAGTTCAACCGGATTCGATTCCCGAGATCAGCACGAGGGCTAAGATTTATCAAACAAAGCGCTTAGCAAGCCACTCGTCTACCTTTAACTACCTTTAGCCTGAAAATAAAACATTGCAATGACGCAAAGTAAAGAGCAGTCTAAGCAAAGCCGTTGTTCAGTTACTGTGCTCACTTAGTTGATGACTTACCACCTCAATCATTCATCAAATGATAAAGCATTTCGTGGAACTGACTGCGCGCAAACTTATATATTTTGGTATCCTGCAGAGCTAGAAGGGGTGGGAGGGGAACAGGGGACAGCAACTCCCTCCCCCCCCTCCTCCTCCATCCAACTTTTTTCAGTAAGAACACAGAAACTTGACGTTTTGTTTGCTACCCTACAAACATTTTCAAAAGTGACTGTTAATTTCAAAAAAAGGGTTCTTATAAAATAAATAAGGTGAACTGGCTACTAAATTAATTTGACCAATAAAAAGAAAGAAGTGAGTGTTTAATTGTTAGAAATATAATAACAACTACTCACTGGCGGCGAGCTTGTGTTCTTTGATTGAGAATGGTTTTTTTCTTGTCTTTTCTTTCTTCTAGATTTTTTGGGTTTTTTTTCCATATTTGACATATTTAGCACCTTTACACATGGACGCGTATCAAAAAAATATGGTAATTTTTGTTTGTTTGTTTTATTTTTTTTCTTGATATTTTTGTTGAATTATTAGTGCCTCTTAAGATGTTCCTAAGATATCTAGAACTTTTCCCCCATTTAAAAAATTCTAGTTAAGGCGATGTTTTTTGATTACTAATATGCTTTTAATTTAAAACAATGTTGATGAGAACCAATCATACTTTCAGAATAACTCTTAAAGATTGATATAAAAAGTATGTTGTCCATAATGTAAAAAAATGGCTGTTTAATCAAAAATGAAAGTTATCTCAGTTTGTCGACAACGTTTTTTAACTTTCAACATTTTGATATATGAACTAATCTTCAAATAAAACCGAATTTCTTGCTGATATAATTTTTCTGCTTACTTATACTATCTAAAATGCATGGATATCATCAAAAATATTTTGTTACAGCTAAGCCAAGCTAACTGATTATCTTACGAGCCTAGTGGCCCATGGTTTCGTAGTGGTTTCGGGACACTAGCTAATCAATCATCGCAGGTTTGCTCCCAGCAGACGCTGGTACTCATTTACCTACCCCGGAAGGATGGAAAGCTGAGTTGGCTTTAGGCGGAAAAAAAGGTCACACAAATATTCGAATCTTGGCAAACTGCTGGGATCGAACTGGGGACCTTTTTGGTATGAAAACAAAGTTCTTACCATCTGCACCAACCACGTCTGCCTATTTTGTTAAACGTAAACAAAATATATATTTCTTTTTATTGTAATCAAAACTACTGATATTTTTATGTTGCCGAAATGTAGTTTTTTCACTCTGAAAGTTTTGAGGTCTGTTAGCTGTGAAAATATTGAAAATATATTAATACTAACCTTCAAATGAAGCCAAACTCTTAGCTACGAGGAAAATTAGTAAAACCAGACGAGTCATGATTGTCCTTGAAAAAAATTCCCTCAACACAAATGTGTGAATAACTCTCCGCTCAAATATAACAGAATGCAGGCAAAACATCTGGAAGCTGATCAAATGTGTCTCCGGACACATTTCATCCACTTACAACATTACAACATTAATGTCAAGGATATCATTCACTGTAACAAAGACAAAAGTAAATTTTCATGGCCATCAGTCAACATCTTTGAACAAACTTTGTACAATTACTTTATTGTAGAAGAAAACTACATCTTATACATGGTATATCCAAACATGAACATATTTCGATGTAACTTTTGTTTTTCAAGGAATGTTCATTTAATGAACAAAACAATCTAGAACGGCAAACGAGATGAATTTAGAAAGCTTTGTCGATAGCATTTATATATCTAAAGCACCGTTCACATACTCTAGCTTACTTACTGAAGGCAATGAACAAGTAAAACCAGTGTAAACTTTGCCATAAAAAAGATAAAAAAGAACGCGTCTCCTGAAATGTAACATGGATTTGCAGAGAGATCGATCCAATCAGTCCTTAATAAAGTGCTTCAAAAGCTTGATTCGAATTCGTCACAACAATCGATCATGCATTCAGTTATCAAAGCCTCAGTAAGGGCAACTTGTTGAACGGCTTATTTTAATTTGAGCGACATGTTTTAATATATCACGTTCGCGATTAAGATCACTGCCAAAGTAATTTCTAGTGACTTTATTGCATATAAGTGATTTCTGACTGATTCCCCTTTACCCGCAATTAAACATCAATGCAACTTAAAATGCGGCGTGGTTCTGGCATGCGCAACTGAGCAAATACCTATTTAATTCCTCATTTGCACACATGCATGGCATAGATATACATAGGTATACAACAAATGTCCTTTTTTTACTTTTTTTGCTTAAATACAAATTAAAATTAAAACCACACAATTTTTCATTCGCATAATTCCTACTCTTTTTATCTTGGCGGGCTAGGAATCTATTTTTCAACTCTAAATGCCTTCCGCTTCGCTCCATTTATCAGCTTATAAAAGAACTATTATAACCTAAGGGCTTACACGCTTTTTTTAAGAACCGAGACTTGCTGTCCTTAATTTCAATTTTTGCCTCAATTTGTTGCTAATTCTGTTGTTATTTCTAGTAGCATGCAGTCAAAGTTGAAGAAAATACGTCGTAGAAACAATTATAACGATGCGCCTCGCATTTTATAATAAATTTGTAAACCAAAACACTTTCATAAAAAGATATTTACATTTTTATTTACATATATATTCTGGAACCCGACTAAAACTTCCGCTGGTAAAAGATGCGAATGATTCAGCTGCGAAGCTGGAATAACACTTCCTGCAGGCAATGTTTACATGCCACTGTAATAACATTTAAGAAACGGAGACCAAACGTGCGCGTCAAAGTGTACAGTTCTCTGCCAGTTCAAACAAAGAAAAATCGTATTTTTTTCAAAGTTACGGTGAAAACGCAATTCGTTTGCACTAGCAATGCGCTTTCACCATTATTCACGATTCGTTTTCGGAACCCACAGTGAAGCTGTTTGCTTGTTGTCAGTGTTGTTCTTCTGAGCCTAAAACGGCCAAAACAGCTGCTTATAAGATCTAGCTTTGACAGCTATCCCGTTTAGGGAAAAATCCTGGTATTATTCACCGAAACAGCTGTCCATGCGTGGCTGCTAGCGAAACAAGTTCACTATTTTTATGGTAGTTTAAGGGCTTAAGCACGCTACCAACTTAGCTATTTGCTCGTCTATGTTATCTCTATCTATTAAAAGTTAGTTTTACCACAGCGATATCAATTGAGCTATCGAAAGCTTATTAATTTAATTTTATGTTCCTGTTAGCGTTAACCTTGTTTACAGGGCACCTTTTATCAAGAGTTTGCGCGAGTAGGGTGATGGAAAAAGAAGGGAATACGATCAGTACAGTCGATTGTAGAATCAACTTCTGTCTTGCGACTGAGACAATTGTGGGGTTTGTGAAAGGATCCTATATATGAAAACCACCCACAAGCGTTTGGGACAAGCGACACAAGCCATACTTATCATGCCTAGAATGCATTGCGACACTTAAACCTTGATAGATTTTCAGTTAGTTTCAATATTCATTAAAGTTTTCTATTCTGGGGAAGTGGCTCTATTAGTTGGATTTTCTTAAGCGAATCACAAAGCTCCTCATTTTTTTGACAATAGACAAACTCAGTGTGTTAAAACTTGCTCCAAAAGATAATCTTTGCATGTTTATGGCATTCAGATTAACAATGTATTACTTATTATGTATTACTTTTTAGGTACTCACAGTTAAGAATATACACATTAAGGATATTAGGTTGTCAAACCTAGGTATGTCCCCCCCCCCCAACCCCCATCTGCTTCCCATAGGCAGTGCATCTCATCAGAAGCTGCATGGCTTCGGGTACCAGGCAGCACGCCCGGGAAGAGCAGCCTCAGAAGTCAGTA
>JAOTRI020117963.1:0-23015 GCA_028564885.2 Zoanthus sanctaehelenae | reverse complement strand
CCAGTGTAAACTCGGAGCTCTACAAAGTACAGTAAAAAATAAATACAAATATTAAAAATGTCCGGTATCTTGTTCAAGATATAAAAGACAAGTTGCAAGCTGCCGGCGCGTTGTGATTTTTGCGCGCCTGAGAGAAATGACGCCACAAATTACTGAAATGTGATTGGTTTATAATTCACATGTAAAAATATCGTATTTTTACTTGTGTTCAGATACCAAATTTCTCGGTGGTGGAAATCCTTGTAAAACACTACAGTTTATAAAATAAAAGAGTTTATCTTTCGTGCTCGAACCTATTAAAATAGAGAGTTCTTACCGAAGAAGTTATACAGCGCCAACTACACAGCGCCAGCTACTCGTGGCCGATCAATACCTGTTTTAACGCTTTACTGAAACCGATCAGAATTTTCATATATGGTACTGTAAAACAAATCTACATCTGTAGTGATCCCTTTGCAGATTATGTATTCAGATTTAGATTTAGAAATATAAATAAGCAACTATTTTTAATACTAGTAATTTCTAACAGAAAGTGAGTGCTGCAAGTACACTATTTTGTTATAGTGACAATATTGTTCTATTTCTAATAGAAAGTGAGTATTGCGAGTACACTATTGTGTTAAAGTAACAATACTGAACTCTATTTCTAATAGAAAGTGAGTATTGCGAGTACACTATTGTGTTAAAGTAACAATACAGAACTCTATTTTTAATAGAAAGTGAGTATTGCGAGTACTTTATTTTGTTATAGTAACACTACTGTTCTATTTCTAACAGAAAGTGAGTGCTGTGAGTTCACTATTGTGTTATAGTGACAATACTTTTATATTTCTAATAGAAAGTGAGTGCTGCAAGTACACTATTGTGTTATAGTGACAATACTGTTCTATTTCTAACAGAAAGTGAGTGCTACAAGTACACTATTGTGTTATAGTGACAATACTTTATATTTCTAATAGAAAGTGAGTGCTGCAAGTACACTATTGTGTTAAAGTAACAATACTGAACTCTATTTCTAACAGAAAGTGAGTACTGCAAGTGCAATATTTTGTTATAGTAACATTACTGTTCTATTTCTAATAGAAAGTGAGTGCTGCAAGTACACTATTGTGTTATAGTGACAATATTTTTCTATTTCTAATAGAAAGTGAGTGCTGCGAGTGCACTATTTTGTTATCAAAAACCCTTATATATTGTGACAACACTTTTCTACTTACGGTATTTAACCCCTTCAGTCCCAATCAATTATCAACTTTGAATTTCTCCTTACATAGCAAAAACAAAATAAGGCATTTGGTAATGAGAAAATGAGAATTGATCAAACAGAAAACTACTGAAGATTAAAAGTCAAATTCTCTCAAACATGCTAAATGAAAAGTATGGGCTCAAGTTGGGAGAACTTGATAATTCAACTGGAATTAAAAGGTTTAACGGTCTCTTGTGGACACTAACGGGTAACCATGGATTTAGACCGCTGAACGTAAGTATTGTGTGTACCGAAATGCTAGTGACATCCTTATAAATCGACTCTCGATACGTTATTGACATAAATCACTGATTATATGGATCGCATGTCTACTGCTAGCAAGTGACATCCGAAGATTGCGCAATGTCCCGAATAAGAGTAAACGGCAATTATGAGTTGAATCTCAAAAGCTAGTTTTGGAAAATTTATTGCATTGTTTTTAAAACTGACTCACTGGAGGAATAAAAACTTTTGTTCAACTTATTTGTATTAAAACTTACTCGGTAAATCCTTTAATTATCATAGGCCATTTCCTAGCGTAATCCCTTTTGAGCTGTTTTTAGACGTGCATGGCACCCACATCTTCCGCCACTTACACTCCGCTTTGATTCTATGTTAGATACGATACTTCAAATTTCATTTCTACGAACCCATGTGAAGTTTATGTTCTCTCGTAACAAAGATTTTATAAGTAAAATTTTTGCTATTCATGTGCTCCCACCACCAACTGCACGAATGACCATACAAATAACACTATGACTATGAGAGGTTCTGGAGCGAGTACAAATATTCCACTGTACACATTTTCAGCGATATTCGCACTCTAAAAACTTGTTTTAGCCCATACTTCGCGGTATTCTATTTTTATTGTTTTAATCAAATAAAAAATTGGATAATAATTCCCTTTCAAGACAATTTAGTTTGTAGAATGTTTGATATTTTTATTCGTCCTGTGTATTTTGATTCAACCTTTGGGCTCGTCAAAATACAACTCGACTCTAAGAAAATCCTACTATACTACATACTAAACTGTATAATAAGATGTTATATCTACTCTTGAGATGTACAAGGATCTCCTCGAAATACAGAAGCTCAGCATTGGTTTTCAATACCCTGTCTTTTTGCTTTGATTTCCTATCAGGCATGGCCTGGATACCGCTCACAGAATTAAGAAGGCCACTCTCTACCCTATGGGCGTTTTAATTTTGGAGTTAATATTTGATAGAAAATCGCCAAACCGTCCTCTAACCAAGTTGGACCTTCGAATGGTCTGGAGGGACGGTTTGGCGGTCATCCCCAAATTCTTCACACTAAAATATTTCTCTCAACTTACTCAGTCTCCACCAAAATGTAGGGTAGAGAGTGGCTTTAAGCAACAAACGTTCTCGTAGCCACGCAGGTTCCCTGAAACTAAACTTCCAACAAATACCACGTACCTGACGTCATGTAGTCGTGGTGATCATCACGGAGGCCTACAAGCTGTATTTTACATCCGTGTTGTTCTGTCAGAACTGCGAAGTTTTTCATTTTATCAAAGTTATATCTTCACGCACCAAACAAATTGACAATAAATCTTTTTATAGGGTAAATTATAAACTTACAATTACTTTAACATTGACTTTTGATCCAGGTTCTTGCTGTACGTGCAACCAGTTTTACAATCATTTTGTTTACGACTGAGCTCTCAACAGTTTGTTTTCGCGCCTTTTTACCGTGGTGGTAGCGCGCACGCTACATAAGGTAAAAATGGCGCCAAAAAAGCCGTTCTTAATCCAGTCTACTCTCGGAAAATTGACCTCCGTCGTGCAGAATAATCCGGTGCTTAAGCCCTCTATCTAACCGCCAAAATGTTATGATACTAAAATCTGTTGAAACAATTTTAAAGAAGTAGAAATACTTATTTCAGATGCCTCATACTTCATTTCACTTCTTATTAGAAACGTCTATTCTATAAAATATCCTCAAGTATGCTGAAATGGACACTAGTACTGCGGAACATCAAGATCAATAAATATACGTCAAGCTAAATAAGAATTTACAAAAATACATTATATAAGTTCCGCACAAATAAGTCAAGTTTTAAAATATACATCAAGATGTGTGCAAATAGAAAGTAAAAAATCATAAAGAAATAAAGTTTCACGTTGACAAATAAGAAGTGTTATCTTTAATTTTTAACGAGACCCATACTGTCGCATTTGATGCCAAATCTGGAAGTGGAGCATTTTTTCAAGAGCATGCGACTACTGTCAGCGACACAAGTGAGAAGAATGATTCAAATAGACGTCGTTGCACGCCTTCGTGAGTACGAAAGAATGATTGGTGTGATTTTAGCCGGCTAGTTAAGCGAGAACAATTCCCCAGATGACCTGTGTTCGGCATGCCTGTTCTGTATATAAGTTCGTCGTTGGAGGGCCCATAATCAAGAACTGTTGATAGATGAATTATGTGAGCAAATCCTGATTTATATTTGTAATATTGGCGCGAGTCTTGCAGTACACAATTTGCAAAACCTGATTTATATTTGTGGAAAACGTAATGTATATTTGTGGAACTAGATTCTATTGTACAAATTTTAATGTACATTTGTAAATCTTGATATATTTGAAGTCATCTTGATGTATATTCATATGATCTTGCTGTTTTGTCCCTTTCGGAGAAGCATACTTAAATGCGTCTGCGAAGAGGCGGCACGACGAGTAGAAGACCATGCAAGTACAAGGTTGAAATAGGTAGTTTATTCAACTTTCTATCCTATTAGTCGCCAAGACAGTTTTCCCTTTCGCAAAACATTGTTGCCATCACAACAAAACAGTTTGATGGCATCATGCAGGGAATGACATCGATTGCTTCAAATGGCAACAATAGTTTATGAAAGGAAAAACTGCTTCGCAGACGCTTTTCAAAAAGCTATTCGTCGAGGCAGAAATATTTTGGTAGAGAGTTCGCTCTTGCTCCGTGCAGCTAGTGAAGCTGCTTTGATTACCGATATCTTTCTGTGGCAAAGAACGCTTCGTTCCAGTTGACAAGCTCTCTCACGTTTAGTTTATTCTTGGATTTTCTTCCTGAACTAAAGTTACATGTGTACAAGAAAGCAAAATAGAGGGAGCTTTGCTAAGACATTTTGAATCATGTGTTGTTTTTCGAGATGTTAAACTTCGATGTTACTCAAGCAGTGGGATTGTCCTCTAACACGGCTTGAAAATCATCGTCTTTTCCTTTATCTTTCTGAAATGATATTTTTTTTAGTCTGACCGCGTTGCTTGCATTATTATGCCCAGGCCCTACGCAAGCCAACTTCTTTCGGTAAAAACAGTAAACAATAAAACCAATAACAAGAAGAAGAGCAAATATTCCCAACACCAAGCCAACGATCAGACCAGTTTGGTCATCCTTCTCCCCTGGACTAATCGTGGATAATGTTGTTTTTGAAATCTTAGAGGTGGCCTGTAATAGAAAAAAGTGAATTTCAAATTAATGCGCACAAAAATAACGCGTTTGTTAAAGCGCGGACGAGCTTAATTTGTTGGATACAAAATTGCACGCAATAGAACTGAAGTTTAATCTACTTTTGCAACATTGCGCGCAGCAAGCTTTCTTTTTTTAAAAGAATTTGTAATTGTTGTAATGTTGCATCGGAAAGCATGTTGCGCCATCAGGAGAAATGCTGTGTGATTCTGTTGCACTGCGTGTCCACCTCGCGCAGTGTTGTATTGAATGTTGCACTGTTTGTCCTCGCCTTTATGGTTTAAGGACAACATAAACAGAGTATAAATGGAGGACTATGCTACAGCACTGAGTTTTCCTGCAAAGCTGATATTCACGCCAACATCTGACCAGTTATGCGACTAAAACATTATCCCTTTCGGAAGGAAGAATGGGCAACCACTTCCTTCGCAATAGACGTAAAAAAAATTTCAAAGTTCTTGCAGTAATCAAGGAATAATTCAGTGAGTTAGACAGTGCTAAAAGATATTTTTAGTAGAAAAATAAACAATTAGCAACAATATATGTAAACTGAAAAATTGAAACATTTATAATTTGCAAAACGTTTTATGTTTCAATATAAGTTGGATATAAGACAGTTTACTACAATTAATTAATGTGAAGCCGGTTTTGTTGACGAACAGTATCGGTATGCATTATATAAGTAGCGTAAGAAAAGATAATTTTTTGAAATGGAGCGTACTCTTCACCCTAAATAATATTTTGCACAGGCTACCCAGATTTGAAGATGTTCTCCTTCATCAAACGAAAAGTATGTTTAAAATACAAAAGTTTTAGCTAAATAGCTCAGTTGGTTAGCTCAATGCATTGGTGTCGCTGAGGTCAAGTGTTCGAATCCCGTTAAAAACTGAACCTTATGCAGACTGTCTTTTGCACTTTTTTCGAAATTTCGTCATTTACCATATCATAAATTGCATATAGCTGGAGAAAATATGTCAACTGAAGATAATCAGATTAAGTTTTGTCTAACCTCAGAATCCTTGACAATATTTTAAGTCTCCTGGAAATTGCCAGAGATGTATTTATAGACACTGTAGGCCCAAGGTATCTGTTGACCGGGGGATTGGGCGGAACTATTTTTTCTTGACAGTATGTCATGATGATTCTTTGGTTAGCGTCGTATTAAGGTCCAACATTCAAAGTGTGGTGACTGAAGTTTAAAGGAACTTTTGTCCACCTTGGAGGTTACTGCTACTAGAATGAGGTACAAAGACCTTGTACTTTCCATCAGTAGCAAGGCAATGCAGTACTTACGAGCTCTTATGTCCACAGCTACATGGAACCTAAACTGCGCATGTGTAGTAACATTTCATACATTTCTATGAACAGTTTTTATTAGAAGCTAGGCTATGGAGTGCTGACGAACTCTAATAAGGGTGAAACAGCAGTTCACAGCTGCGGCTACTGTGGAACCTAAACTGTGTATGTGTAGTTACCTTCAGACATTATGCTCCACCAATTCACTAACGGGGTTACGTACCTGTGTTGTAGGTGTTCCAGAGGGTTGAGGAGTAGAAACTGTAGAAGGTAATGTTGGAAGCACGGCTGGTGTGGAACCCTTAGGCATGATGCACCCATACACCTCCACACGCATACACAGCTGATGTGAAGTGTAGTCTTGTGGAAGAAAACGTAAATAGCGGCCAGATACCCGGTAGGGAAGCTTGCTCGTTACAACAGAGTTAAAATCAACATTTCCATCAAACACCTGTTAGAAAAGAAGAGAAATACAAAACCCGGTTTTTAGCAAGATATGATCGCCATGAAAAGTGTTTAGACAGACAAAAATTCAAAAACAATTGCAAAAAAGGAATTGATAAACATTGTAAAAACCTAAAGAAAATAGAAATTGCTGGTAGCTTATTTTATAAACGAAATAAAAAACTCGCTCTTTTTGCTCTGCTCAGTTATAGAACCACTTGTGAATTTTAAGTTTACGGTCAAAAAGTGCGAGATAAACTCGCCTGTTGCTTGTTTTTCTCTAGGCACTTCCTTTCAATTCTATATTATCATTACTAGTATTATTATTATTATCATTATCATTAGTATTATTATTATCTTTGCTATTATTATTATTGAATATTGGCATCATTATTAGCAGTGCTTGTCTGCCATAATCGTTGGATATTGTTATCTCTTGATGCTTTTAGCGTCCTCACTTGGGTTATCATTATCATCGAGTACGGTTATTTTTGCAAATGTTATTTTCTAAAAGCAGTCCTAGTATACCATATAGTTACCTTGTCATGTCCATTAACATCTGTGTAAATCTTCCAAGACGTTAGATTGGTAGCAAAAGCAAGTTTGTAACTTCTGGCAAACCGATTTCCTGTTCTTCCCTGTGTAGCTATTCCAGTTATGACTACAAGGCGATGGAAGTCAATCTGAAGATAAGCTGGTTTGGGTGTACCAGGTACATCACACCACGCTACGTCTGGTTGATTACTAAGTCTTCCGTTCCAAGGCCTTTAAACACATGAAGAAAATGATCTGCACTACGTGTTAGAATTTCTAAACATATTTTTAAGTAAGTTTTCTAACTCGGTTCTAGAAACATCCACTTTTTGCCTAACACACAAACGTGTTCTATTGGGATGACTCGGGTACTGGGGTCTCCTGAGATGAAGGGTACTCAACAATAACGAAAAAACCTGTTTAAGCGGTGTAAAATCACCCAACATTGTTGGATAGTGCTGGAAGTTCCTGTGAATTGAAACAAATTTGAAACCAGGCGAAATACACAATCAAATATACAATCAAACAATTGGAAATATATCTACTTTAATATTGGCCGATATTGGACGAAACGTTTGGCTAAAAACAAATTTCATGCAACAGAGTTCAACACGATCCAACATGTCCTAAACATGCTGTTCAAACATAAACACCATGTTGTGCCCACAAATCTTGAAATATGCTGTAATTGTCTGAATAAGCTGCATTCTTGCCTTAAATTGTCAAAATAGTAAAATCGAATGCAATGCTTGTGTGATTTGGATCCTTTTGTAACAAACATCAGTTATAAGAAGCACGTTATGTGAGCCAGTAGCTAATTTGAAGTCAGACGCGTAGCGTGGTCACTTTGTCAAGTACGGCTTTTACCCATTAAACCTACCGTAACTAGTCTAGAGAGTTAGACATTTTGCCACCATTGACATCAACCTTTTAAAGCCTCATCTGTATCCCACAGCTAATAAACATGGTCGGCTTCCCGTAAACAACACTGAAACCGTAATCCAACTGTAGTATTATACAAAACTATCACTAACCAGACGCGTACACACGAGTTTACTAGGGCTACATAATGTTTGGATTTATAATGATGTGTCTAAAGTTTATTTCTGCCAAGTTATATTCTTGTATCACAAAAAATGCATGATTCGGCCTAAAAATTGCCGTTAGCTGCTCTGCTAAACAACCTCAGAAACGTGAGCTATAATTCAATGTATATACTATAAAACAAAGTAAAGAAAATCTCTTATTGTCAGTTACAAAAAAAATCAAGAACCATTTTCTTACCATAAAATTAATCCTCGTCAGTTCTGACTTTTTTGTGGTTGAAAGCATTTCAAGGAAGTTGACAATTAGAAATTTGCATAACGAAAATTTAAACCGTATGTTTAAGTTAAACTATAAAAGGTATTTCTTACAAAAATTTGCTGTTGCTTTTCAGTTGACGGTAAAGTTTGAAAACATGAAGTTTACAAAGATATTGCAAAATTTTATAGATCTAGCCATTTACAAGTCGAATGAAAAGTTACAGGTATTAGCAGAAAAAATAATGTTCAGAACAATTCAAATTTGACATTGCGACAAAGACTAAATTATGCAACATTTGACAGCTCTCCGACAACAAACACGTGTGATACAAACAGCTCATCGTAAACTTGTTCTCGCCGAAAAGCAAAGGTCAACAATCTTTGCATCTTTCATACAATACATGCGGTAGTTGCAAAGAAAAATATTCCCATTTTGAAGTCGCAAAATAGCTTTAGAGACACGTCCCGTATTGAGCTGACACGAACATGAAGCGAGTTGACTCAAACAATCGCCATGTCCATCATTGATTTGTGTATACTTTGACCGTCGGAGCAAGAGGTTCATTGGACGAAATCTTTTAGAAAACTTGAAAAACCTGTTTGAAACTCTTCTCAATCTCAACAAAGCTTGGTTCGAAAGCCTTTTAAAGTTTTGATCTAAAGCACTTTTAGCAAAGCTAAACACAATGACTTCTGGGTAATTTTCCCAAACGCGATATGATAGATAGAAAGATAGATAGATAGATAGAAATATATATTGACGAAAGGGTAAACCTTGACTCGGCCTACCACAGATAGACCGAGTAAAAAGGTCATTAAAATGAATATAGATAACTGCACATTCAAACTTGGGCCCTCCATCAAACTTGTGCTGCGTGCTTACAAGCTCGAGTTTAATTTGAGCAAAGCGAGTTCCAATCAATCTATTTTTATTAATATGTACAACTTTCTCTTACCTTTCCCCGTCTCTTGACGATGACGCTGTGATCCAATTATCTAATATCCTACCATCTTCCATTCCCAGGGGCCTCTGGCATGTGTAGCTAGCAACAACCAATGAATCGTTGGCAACATCCAGTTCACCAACTTTTCCTTTTCCAACGGCTTTAGGAAGAGCGTCAACCGACACCTCACTGCTGTCGTCTGGTGCATACGTGACTACAAAATTAGTAATGACGCTTCCCTTTGCAAAGCTATTTACATGAACTGCTCTAAAAGTTTTGTCGTTTTTCATTGCCGATCGTATAGCATTACTAACAACTTCTGAAGTTTCCTTGAACGTAAGGGAATTAGAATTTCTTAAATCGTCATTCCATGGTAAACTGGTAAATGTTAGATCAAATGTTACGTTTTCGGTTTTTGATGCATCTTTTATCACTTCGCAGTATTTTCCTTCGAGGTGTTTTGCGCATGTGCAATTGTACCCATTGTCTTTGTTGGCGCACGTTCCGCCATTTTTACAACGCGTAGTAACTTCACAATAGGGAATGCATTTAGTGACGTTGTCTGATCCTGTTGTCGCTGTGGTTGTCTTGAGGTTGGGGCACTTAAAGCAAGAATCCTTTCCCTCGGAACTGTTAGCTTTGCCCTAAAAAATATTTTGTAAATCTAAGTAAGAACACGAACAAGCCGAAAGAATTACTGGAACATAACATTTACATTTTGTCTTGCTTTTAAAATTGCCATCATTTCAGACTAATGAACCACAACATATAGCCAACATATCCTACCAATTCGTGATTTTGTTTGTACCATTGTTTTTCACATGTGTTAGGTTTTGGTATAAAGGATCAAGGCCGGATCCTCCATTCTGATTGGCTAGTTTACTAGAGGTCTACTTGCGGTCAGCCTACTAGCAAAATAACATGGCGAATCAAAAATAACAGTAAGCTCCCCTGTTATAATATCAGAGGATATCATTGATAATTTATATTGTACATCCTTTTTTGACCGATTAGTAGGTTTATACTATAACAATTAGAGCTCTCGACCTCCTGGACTACGAGTTTTGATAGCGCATTCAGTTTGCGGCCTCATGGACTACTAGTTTTGATAGCACAGCAGCCTGCAGCCTCATGGACTACTAGTTTGGATAGCGCATTCAGCCTGCGGCCTCATGGACTACTAGTTTTGATAGCACATCAGCCTGCGGTCTCATGGACTACTAGTTTGGATAGCGCATTCAGCCTGCGGCCTCACGGACTATTAACTTGTAGTCCATTCGTTTAATTTTCATGTAAATGACAAACAATTAGCATTATGGGAACTTTAAAGAACTTTATTCTCTGCAAATGCTACTCAAACATAACGTCTACTCATTATTGTTACTCATGCTGTACCACTACAAATTAAGTAATTAATGAAACGTATTTCAGTGTAAATACCTCGAAATAACAATTTCATTTCAATGTAAAAACAGTTTCTATGTTTGCGTAATTTTTCAGAATATCATTATTGTCATAGTTGCCTACTAAACCCAAAATAGGAAATTTTTGAGCAATACGAAATTTTTGAACAATACAAAATTTTTGAACAATACAAAATTTTTGAATCAAAACCCAAATCCACTGCTATCACTTTTTATTTCTTGCAAGTAGAAAAAGTCACAATTTCTTTTCCCGGAAAATTTATTTTTAGAATATTAATATTTTTTTTATTAAAATTATACTTTCGGTATAATTAGCATTATTACTATCTATTAAATAAAATCATCTCTATTATTATATTATTTATATTAAAAAGACAACTGAAAACCACTCACCTGGTATGTACCAACAGGACAATTTAAACATTGACCTTGGTTTCCATGATCCATGTATTTCCCCTTCACACAAGTTGGAATACAATCATCTGCAGAATTAGAGCCTAAACGCAACGTAACTTTTCCAATCGGGCAAACTTTGCAATTTTCTTGGGCGCGTTCATTCTGATAACTTCCTTGTGGGCATTTTTCACAACGGTAACCCGTCAAATTAAAGAACTCACCTTCTACACATTTCCAGAAGCACTCAGTTGAATCAATAGCTCCTGTTGCATTCGTTGTCTTGTGTTCGCCACATGGTTTGCATTTGATGTTCTCGTGATTATATTCATCTTGAAACGTTCCGACAGGACAATTTTTACAACGAATCGGATTATCAGAAAGGCTAACAAAGGTCCCTTTTGGACAGGGTGAGAAGCAAAACTGTATACTAATCTGACCCACGCCCACAGTCACATCTCCAGCAGGGCAATCCTTACAAACAAATTGCCCTTTCTTATTTTGGTACGTGTTTTTCTTACACTCTTCACACTTTCTAGCAGAAACGTTATAAAAATTCCCAAGCGGACACTTCTCAATGCAGTCATCTACTTTTGTTGATCCGTTACCTTGCGTGATTGGTTTAATGAATGGACAGTCTTTACACTCTCTCTCAACATGAGGAAACACAATGTCCGAGTATGTATTGATCGGACAGGGTTTACATTCAGGAGGGACACTATCCTTGATAGCCACGTATTGTCCCTCACCACAGGGTTTTATACAATCCGACTCGTTCGCGGCCCCTGCATAAAACGTCTTACTTCTATTTGGCGGACATTTAACGCAAGAAGCCCGAGTAGTTTTAGAGTCATTTTGATAAGTGTCGTACGGGCACCAGTCACAAAATCCGAGAGTATCGTTGTATCCCTTACCTACGGGACATTTCATATTACAATTACCGTATGAAGCTGTTGCAGGTGGCCCTATAAAACACGGTAAACTCTCTTCACATTTGATGCATTCATGAGTGCATAAGTACCGTGAGCATTGATGTTTGTAGCGATAGCCAGAAGGGCAGGTCGTACAAACACCCAGAACGTTTGGCACGTTAATGAATATCAGTGGCGTGGGGCACAGACCTCGTAAATCATCGCGACTCAGTCCTGTAGCATTAATGTTTTTGAAGCTGAATTTTCCTGATCCAAAATTATTTTTAATTTCTGAGTAGAGTCTTGTGAACTCATTCCATAGCTTGTCCATGAAGTCAGATTTCAACAAATTCCCTGTTTTTGCCATTCGGTCCTGTATTTGAATATTCACTGTGGCCTCATTTCTAGATGAATTGTCATGGCATGAAAGGAAGAGAGGGTTCAAAGAACAGATTCTATTTTTATCTTCGCTGAAGCACACGCCGTTTTTCCGCAAATTTGTCGAGTTTATGATTTCAATAACGAGAGCACGAATTTCTCCTAAACTTGAATTAATAATGCTGCAATTGCTGTTAGCATAGGTAAGAGAAAGTTTAGTACGCACTTTTGTGGGAATGGAATAATTAAGGCACTTTACGGGGGTATCAAGGAGAGTTGTCGGATGGTATTTACCAAATATAAAACCTTTTAGAAGCCATTGCCCGTTGTTTATGTTGCAACGTACAGTCTCTTCTTTTAAATGACTAAGAAAAATTCCACTTCTAATGTCAATTGTTGTCCCTGAAGAGCAATTTATTTGGCAGCTTTTAAATCTTTCTCCCGTGTATGAATTCCTAACAAATTCACATTTTGTTTCGCCATTTTGAATCGCTTGACACTTACATTTTGGAGAAGACGTGTAATTCGCCCATATTTCGAGAAGAAAACCTTTTAATTCATTCCTGCCATCACTGGTGAAACTTAACAGCAACAAACGTCCTGTTGTATGAATAATTTTTGTTTCAAAGTCGGATGGCGTAATTTCTTTCACGTATTTCGCTTCATATCCACCATCAAACGCTTGAAGGACGTCGTTTCTGGCCTCGAGATGTTCATACTTTGCTTTTGCAGCCACAGACCAACCTGGCGGTACCCTAATGATTCGCTGACAAAATAAATTTGGTTTATAGCTAGTGCTGTTTTCATATTCTGCTGAACCAACTAAAATGACTTCACTCAGTGAAGGATTCAAGTCAATGATGCTGTGACTAAATTCGCCACAGATACTGTAATACTTTGCTTCGGCAATCGGATATACATAACAAAGCAAAAGAAAACAAAATATCGGAACATCTGATGTCAAATAAAAGCTCACCATTGCTCTGCAGTTGCTATTTTAACGTATATATATCCACCTCTTAAGGTTATTCTTCTTTCTTTATCCAAAATGGCTAGTGCCCGTGGGCAGCAGTTTTAAAATTTGCATAAAGCCGACTTATTTGCTGACGAAGTGCCTTAACTTGACAGGAACTCCACTTATTTGTTTTACTGATAAGAGTTGTTATGTGTTCAGGTAGTCATCCCTGTAGCAATAGGTAATTCTTAAATGGCTAGCTAATTAGAAATGTGTTATCAAGCCTTAATTCGTCTTTGCTTGCGTGACTTCAAACACAAAAGATTAAAAAAAGTGTTATTTTGTAATTGTACCTTGCCCTTGAAAAAAAACATTCAGCTATAAACCTGTCATCGCTCGATTCAACCTATTTCTAGTGATTTATTAACAGCTGTATTAACGCAAAAAAGTTTTTTTTAAAAAAATAATTTTGTTTCAGTGTTCTCAAGCTGCACGCAGTGTAAACATTAAAACAATCCTGTATCCATCTTTTGGCTCCGACATGATAAATTGACGAAGCAAATATCTGGTAAAAGAGTTTTTTTCGTTTAAAATATTTCATACTTTAAAAAGAAATTACTCTACACAAGTAACCTAGAATCCCGAAAGAACCCAAATTAAGAGTCATCTCCAACATTACCACTAAATTAAAAACAGACTACAAAAGATTGGAATCGAAAGGGTAAATAAACAAAGTGCAAGAAATGCAATTATTATTCAACTGCACGAATAACCGCAATCTCGTTCCCAGAGCCACGATCGGAACATTGGAATAACCGTACAAATAACACCATGAGAGGGTCTGGGGCGAGTACAAATATCCAACCGTATCGCCGGTACATTGAGAAATAAAACGCAAACAGCCGTGACGAACTCAAGAATATACGAATAGTCAGTTGAAATTAACTTTTACTTAACGTTTCGTATGCGACTACATACATCTTCAGAAGTGACGGTTAATGATATAGAATTTGAATTTTTAAAAACATATTGATATACAGGAACACTAATTTATTAACAAAATTAATAAAGAAGCAGCTTTTCGCTGCTGACATACTCATTCAGAGACGGATATATATTTTACAATGAATGAATGATAGTCAGATAGCCCTCTCGCTAAGATTTCAAAGTGGTTATATTGTATTGTATTCGTATTGTACATTGTTTTGCGATGCGCGTGGCAGTATTTAGTTCTATTTTTTCACGAATAAAAGATTGGATAATAAAATCACTTAATTATTAGGCTCGTCAAAATACTATAAGACTCGTAAAAATATCCAGCCATACTACATACTAACTGTCCAATAAGATATATTTATTAATTGATATAAATTGAGTCACAAGGGAACTTGGAAATGGCCTATTCAGATCAGTATTCATATTGGAGCGCCTGTAATGCGGATATCTGAATTTTAGATAAGTAGTTTTTAGTCTTTTAAATAAGCTGCAATTTGCAAACGCTTTGAATTTTTCTGAAAAAAAAATGTTGGCTAAAGAATTGTAAAGAAAGAAATTTTTAAACTCTACATTTGTGAACTTTTAATAAAATGAGATTGAAGTAATTGACTTGTTGCACCAGGATTATCACTGGGCGTCCGGACTCCATTATTTAGCATCGATTGTTCTAGAACGAATCTCTGACAGAACGCGAACGAAAAGAACAAAAATACAAAGGCTGAATAACGCAGGTGTTTTGCTAAAAGCCCAAGTAATTATTTAGAGAAAAATAAAATAAAAATAACATATATAGCCCTTGGCGGGAATCGAACCCCACATCTTCGGTTTACTTGACCGACGTGTTAACCACTACAACACAAGGACCAACAACGCTTGAAACGCAGCAGGTCAATGTTATGTAGATGGTTACTGTAGGGGTTCCCAGAGCGTTATTTTTTCTCTATTGGTAAGTTGAATACCGTAAATTTTGGGTACGCATATATGGTCTTATGTGTAGATTCCCGCCAAGGGTTATATTTGTTATTTTTCGCTTATATCTTTCTATATATCTACACACCGAACGCATTTCCATTACATTAATCTACACCCAAGTAATTATGATTGCCGACGAGCAAGAAGCTCATATAGCCATGTTTGTTCGGGAGGTCTGGTAAAAGCTGAAGACGGAACCAGAAAAAACTCTCTATATTATTTTAAACTTGTGTTAACTTGTTAGCAAAGACCATTCAAGTCAAAAATCCGATAATTTGACAAGTTTGTTTGGTTGTGTAAACGGCTTACAACGGCAAATAATTTATTTATCAAATGCTATTTGGTATCGAACTTGAAGTGACATTTACAAAACATTTACACTCGTTGCATGCTTCTTATATTGCGAAGTTTTTGTAGTAGAGCAATATTTCTGTGTCAAAACAATAAAACAATCAAAAGCAAAAACTACCCAAACTCTACGCCACGGTTTGGCCAGAACATTTAAAACGTTTTGCAAAAAAAGGTTGCGCTTGTGTAAGTTATAATTCCGAATAGCAAAACTGTTTTGATTGTGACATGGAAAATCTAGTTAATATAGTTCATGAGCAACTGTCCGCAGTACCATCTTCAAAATTTTGTATAAAGTCGTTTTTTTTTCTAGTTGGCACTAAAAACAAGTAAAAATGATAGGAGGTAATAAATGCTGGGAGGTGGGAGTGCCAAAACATTTGACAAAAATGTGACGTCATTTTATCACTACTTTCATATTCTCAGTACAACATAAAAATTACAAAATTATGTATAAAGAAAATTCTATTTTTCCAACTCAATTGCGAGAAGACGAAAGAGCTCATTATTAACTTTACCCGCTCGAGCTCTCACTCCTCGCAGTTCCCTGAGGCTTTCGTTGATTGTAAACCAATCGCACAAACAACAAACGCTAAGTTTTTGGGTATAAGTATTGACTCTAGCCTAAATTGGAACGATCACATCGAGGAGTTAGTTACGTTAAGCTGTCGGAAGCTATACTTTAGTTTTTAGTACAACTGAAGCGCGCTCAGATAGCCCCAAAAGATCTTGTCGCTTACTACTGTGCTGTTATTAGATCATCGCTAGACTACGCATGCTCTGTAATTCATTATTCATTGCCCAATTACTTACAAGCTGACTTAGAAAGAGTTCAGAAAAGAGCCTTAGCTTGTATTTTTCACGGTAAACCTTATGCCGAAGCACTTAGTACAGCCGGATTAGTTTCAGTCAGAGATCATCACAGTACTATTACACAGAAACTGTTTCAGTTAACAGCTAATAATCAGGGAATAAGCTCCATCATTTGCTTCCGAGTAAAAACTGCCTAATACGATACAATCTTGGGAGACCGAGAAGATATACACTCTCCTTAGCGAAAACAAAGAGATTCGCGGATTCTTTTATTATTCAATGTAGTAACCACGCATTGTATACCCGCGTAAAATCCCACTTATATCCCTTGAGCTTATATAACTTCATAGGGGGTTTTGGATAGGCTTACTGATCCGGGCGGGCTTACTGATAAGCGGAATAAAAAAATGTTTCGGAACGACGAAATAAAACGTATCTCAAAAACGAATTAAAGCTAACATACAATTTAATTTTGAGTTACATTTATGATACAATTGTCGTGCGTCACAATAAACGGAGAATTTATTTCAATAACGTCTATAAAAACCGACTTGGGCGACTGGAACAACTGGAACGGAACAGAGCGAAAGAAAAAATACTACTGAACAAGCCTCAACGTTACCAATTCGCCTGTTTGCAGTGTAAAAACTGTCTTTTCTGTAGCATTAAAATCTACAGCCACTTGTTTGTGTCAGTAACTTTCAACTAAAATCTTTGATGTTTAAAAAGAAACACAAAAGAAACACACTAGTCTTGTACGTGTACAATAGATGGGCTTATATCCGGTGGCGCTTAAACCAAGGGGGCTTGTAAGTGGGACTTTACGGTATATGATTTTCAGAGACAAAGAGAGTTTTATGTAATTTTAAGGTTGTTTGACACAAATTTCTCAATTGTAAATCTTTAAGAATAGTTCTCGCTATAGGTTTTTATCAGTGTATATTATATTAGTATGTGTAATCAAATGGTGACTAGTGAAATTAGGAAATAATTTCACGCGCGCTTTGTCCAAATTCTAATTATTAGAATTTGGACAAAACGCAAGTGAAATTATTCCGTAATGTCACGAGTATACCATTTGATAATACCTATTAATATTGTGGATGACAAATTACGTGCAAAGGGGCGGTTTACTTTAAATTGTTTATTAAGCCCAAGGATTCCAAGCTTAAAAAAGGTTAACTAAGCGCACCGTACCGTAATTTTCTGAATGTACCGACAATTTGAACTGTTGTTGTTTTTCATTTTGTTTTTCACAAAATGTTTCAAAGTTAAACCAACTGTCTGCTGCCTTCTTTGTTCATGATTGGCCAAAACTGATTCATGAATGAACTTGATAACGCCGCCCGGGTCAAATGCGATTAATGATCAGCTCTACAAAATGCCAGTTAATGTCAGTGTTTGAAAATGTTTTGAGACTGTAAATAACAAACAGCAAACAGGCTAAGATATAATATACGCAAACGAGCGTTAAGTCATTCGAATATAGCTGGAAAACATGGAAGAATCTGTAACATCTACAAACCTGGACGCCGTTTTGGCTGCGTAGAAACGGTTGCCTTGGCAATTTTGTATAATTCACATGTAAAATTATAAATTAATGCTGAAATTTCCGGCCAAAGTTAAGAAAAAGTTTGTCACCCATGATATTATTGTAAAAATACGCAATTCAGTGTTAATAACTGCAACGTGTTTTAAATAAACCAGACTATCTATCTCGACGATCTGGACTGACAAAATAGATTTTATTCTGATTTACTATTAGGATTGTTTTACAAGTAAATAGAAGTGCTTTCGACTATATGGATCATTTGGATCACAATCGAGTGCAGTAATGGTATAGCTTGAGTTGTCCTTTATAGGAATCATTGGCACAATGGCTTGTTAAAACCTCTTCAGTCAATTGAAAACTAGAATACAGTGCAACTTTTTTACAACTGCAAAAACCGAAATAAAAAACACTGGAACTGTCTTCAAACAAGACCGAAATTTTTCCGGGTAATTGTGTTAACTGATACAAAGACACGCCGCGACAGGATAATTGCGGCATCCCACGTGCACCTGTTTAGTTGGTAAATGGCAATCATACACAAATTGGTAGTTACTCCTTTGTATCAAAAACCACAGACAAAATACACGAAAGAAACTAGATAAGTAAAAAGTCGACATTAAGCTCATTTACTGTAAAAAAGTACGTTGAAAATAAATTGTTTTGCCTGTTTTTACCATTATGAGGCCTGAGGGCATATGTACTTTGAATTTGTTCTCTAAAAGTCAATAGTTATATTGTTACTAATAAGTTTGAAGCAGTTTGTTTTTAAAAGTAATATCATTAACAGATAAGTCTAAAAGTATGAATGCTAATTTTACTTAAATTAAAAGGAAACACTGATATTTTTGGTAATGAAAGTTCAATATATAAACAAAGAAAACTTGACAAATATTGACCCCGAAGCAATGCGATTTTTTCCGTGTTACTGACCGTGTCACGAAAGTTTTTATGCAGATTTAATGGATAAAATAACCAGCGGTTTAGAACAGTTATCCATTCAAGAGACTTCATCGTGGCAGCAGGACCTTGGAGAACCATGAAGTGGCATTTGGCTTTTTTCTTGGTTGCTATCTTTTGCAGCACTCTTCCTTCCTCTCAGGTTGGTTCTGAGCAATCACCTCGTGTATCGATATATTTCGTTTTCTTTTTCAAATACAGATAATGTAGCTCAAACTTTGAAACTATTTAAACCGAGATTTTGATTAACCAAAAGTTTCCAGCTTAAAAATTAAATTCTTGGCAAAAACTAATTCAACCAGTTTTCCATGTAACAGAAACACCTTTTTACAACTATTAATTATATTGAAAAAGTAACAATAAAATGAAAAACGCAGTTTCGGGATGATGGGCAAAAATTTTTGAAGGTTGTTACTTGATAGTGATGGTCTTAATTGCGTAAACATCCGCCAATTTAGTACAACAAGTAGCATTTAGCAGTTAGAGCTAATTTTATCAAATCTGAATATATGCTTCTGAAACTTATCTATGTTTGTTCCATTACTCATTAGTTTAATTTTAAATCATTGAATACCTATTTTTATTCAAACAACATTGACACTACAATCAAAAACGTTAGTTTCCTGCTCCGGACTAATGAAGTCCGGTCGAACAAACGGACGAAATATTTCATAAGTTTTAACTTTTAGCTCCGAGTTTGAAAAAATTTTTAACATTTATTATTATGCTTCCGGAGCAGGAAACTAACGTTTTTAATTGTAACATTTTGTAAGGCATGAAAGTAGCCGACCATGGTTTGAGATTTTTTTCCAAGTAGCCCACAGCTTTTGTCGGCTGTCTGCACTTATTGAAAGGACTGCTATGTCTATTGTCCTTTGTGTCTCTTTGGATTGTGTGAAAACCAAGAATAGTGTAGCCATGTGATTGGCTTTTTGCCTAAAAGGATTTCAAGGATTAAAGAACACAATCATTTCAATAAAAGTTGTCAACTGTTGCTAGTATTCTATAATAGTTCAAACTCTAATTATAAACGAAAAAATTATAAATAGAATGACCAATAACAAAAAATTTCACTACTTTTTAAAATAAAAAAACTGATGAGAAAATCTGATTCAATGTTAAGTGATGGATTGTTTAACTTGATGTATAACATTTCATACATGTATGTTAGACAATCTAAGTTGGTCATAGCACTTAAGATTTTGAAATATTTGTGTCCAAATTATGACAGTTCACATGTCTACCAATGTTGGTTCTTTTGTGATAAGAAAATAGCAAGAGAAAAGAAAAAAAACCTGACGTCCATTAAACGGCACAAATATAGAATAATTTTTATTTTGTTACTGTCAGTAATGGGATTATGATTTATTCTGTGCATTCATTGTTCAGCAGAATCCTAGTAACAACAGAGGCAGGGTATTCTATAGGTTTTCCTATTAAATA
This sequence comes from Zoanthus sanctaehelenae, assembly GCA_028564885.2. NCBI lineage: Eukaryota > Metazoa > Cnidaria > Anthozoa > Zoantharia > Zoanthidae > Zoanthus > Zoanthus sanctaehelenae. The sequence goes on along the minus strand of JAOTRI020117963.1, from coordinate 2,637 downwards.
ATGCTCTCATTCAATTTGAAGGGTTAGATGAAAATTTTTGTAAGTTGTAGTTCAATTTTGGTTTGAAAATTTAAAATTTTAACGACAGATAAAATTGAACCACAACAATAATATTACTCATTTAGAGACCTGTTTACACAAAAAACATTGTATCAGTCGACCATTCCAATACATCTGTGGAATCCTAAAAAAAATCAAGGTTATAATTGTAATTCTTTATCGTGATTGTATTCATATTTTTAACCATTAAAAAACAAAATGTAAAACTAATACAGTAAATCTTACAAAAATCTTATAAAAATCTCTAGATTCGATTTCAGTTTGCGCAAAAGCTCACAATTGTTAAAAATATAATCCGAACTGCCTGATAATCAAATCACAAAAAAAGAGTGACCCTTTTAAATTTATATTTTACGTAAAAACTAACGGATTCTTTCCATACAAAAAAGATGCCCATTTATCCTTAAACAGTTTCCTGTCATTTTATATTCACTTAACAATATAGCATTGAACCGTAATGCATTATCTTCAATCGCATATATATAGCATAAAGAATACACAAAGTTTTAAATTCAATATTGTTTACACAATCACGCATTTCAAACGAAGGACGACTCTAATTCTCGGAATACAGTATATAAAATTTTTAAAAATAACAAAAGGAATAAGCACTCGAGTCTAACAATGTAACAGTCAGTTTTGGGAATATGTTTATTATATTTGAAATGCTAACAACTTGATTTACAAAACGCGAATGACTTAAGATTCTGAAAAGCATATACAAAAACTTGAACTCGAATTTTATTATTTACTTGGCTTTGTGGTATTTAAACGCCGCACCGCAAGGGTAATTTACACGACTTTTAGACTTTAGTGTCATTTTCCGAGAAAACATCTTTGAAACTCAGATTCAAGTATAATTTGTATTTGTATTGTTTGTGGGTATTTAATCTCGATATAAATGTTTGCACATGTTGTTTTGTTGCAATAATTCATGTGCCAAAATCATTAATTTTTATACGTCCATTTTTATTTGTGCGCTGCAGATTACTGGCTCTGTAAGAAGTGTCCACTGCAAAGATATTTCTTATTGCTTAATTCAGTACGTCATACAGTTTTCTTTCAGTGATTACGAGCACAAAGGAATATTACGGACTCGAAATTTTGACTATAGCGACAAAAGATATTCAACATATTAAGATGCCCTAAAGCTATGGTACATGTTCGCCAGTTTTGATTTTAAATACATCTTCAAAATAATTTTGACAAAGATTATTTACGTACCTCGTTTTGGTCGTGGGAAGCTATCGTGCAGAAAAAACACAACCTTCTCCACAAAATGAGAAACATCAGAGTTGTCTGGACCACGAACAAACATAACCCACTCGTGGGTAAATCCTTCGCGAGTTGGCTGTTTGCGACACCATGCTCTGTGGCCAAGTTCTATTTTGACCTGAATTAGCTCCTGCTTCTCCATGACTTGGAGTTAATGCTAAAGTCTTCTCATTGCAGGCTGTATTCAACGGCAATTTTATTGCCAGGGTGGAACATTTCTGTAATCTCTGCAAAACATTTTAACAAAAACACTTGAACATCAAAGATACCCTCGATGTATCAATCGCTCCATTGACACGAGCTGGATATTTTTCTTGCGTCTACAGGCCTTGCAACACAGTCCTGTAGTACGTCTGCGCAGTTGAGTTCTTTTCCTTATATGGATACGAGGAAATTTGAAAAACACTACCAGCACAGGAAGCCCAGAAAAAATACTCAAACTACCAGTTTGTTTTGGCAAGCCATTATATTAATATCTAACAAATAGCCTACTAGTTGCTCAACCAATCAGAACGCAGAATTGATAATAGCCTACTAGTTGGATTTTACTAATTAACAATTATTCCTCGAGCCCGAATGGGCTCTGAGTCAATAAACCATGAGGCCGAAGGCCAAATGGGCTATTCGAACTCAGAGGCCATGAATTACTTTGCGTCAAGCATTACAAATACGGCCAGGCGTATCACTAGACTAAACTTTGAAAACTTTTCCGTCTTTCTGCTTCACTGCGACAAAAAAAAAACTTTCAGGCAGTCATTTAGCTCTTCTTTCTTCATCTCTTCTAACGGAGTTTCAAATCTTGTTTGGCTTGAAAACTATTCTATAAAAAATAGTTATTTTAGTTTGTCAAAAAGACGATAAAAATAGTTGTTTCAAAAGGAGTCAAATTTACGGTAACATTTGTCAACAGTTCAAATTTGTTTTGTGTACTCCTACCGTTAAATATCTTCATTTCATATATAGTTGACTTCTTTGTAGACTTTGGTATAAATTTATGTAATAATGAGCTCAAATACTCATCCGAAACTTCAGCAAAACTGTGTTCGGTCTGTACTGGCGACCTCGGTCAAGATTCTCCCATACAGACCTCCCGCTCGGTTAATAAAAGATAAGTAACATTTTTCTACACTTTATACCAGTATACCCCATGATAAGTTAAAATTACGTATTTACGAGTTATTTATAGAACGTGTTTTTGCGACGGTTAATAGAAAATACATTTCTGTGCGTTACCAAAGCGTTTTTTGGACTGATGATAATACTAAGAAGGGATGTTATTTTACATGTAGAGATCTTAGTGAG
>JAOTRI020117952.1:0-12396 GCA_028564885.2 Zoanthus sanctaehelenae | reverse complement strand
GTTAAATCCTCCCATCCCGTTGGGAATTCTTCTATTAATATCAAAGCTCTTATAATATTACCTTTTTTCATTTGATAAGAATATTTTAGTTTTTTCTCTTTGGCCAAAGCGATCAACTCCGGCTTCGATTTTTGTTTCAATTCATCATAATCCATCTTTATTTACTAGCTACTAGCTACTCTCTAAGATAGTTTCTTTTTTTCCATTTTTTCCGCCAGCAAAATTACAAAAAACATCACTGACACGCTGACACATTATCGTGTACGTTATAATAAACGATCTTTCATGGCAAATTAACGTGCGAAATTCAAAACGTGTTCATTACCCCTCTTACCTACTACTAGTCATGTCCGCTTGGTTTCGCATTTCAACAACGTCTCTCGGTACTCTATTTAGACTCTCACAGCGCTCACAGTCGTAACAGTGTCGGTGATCACATTCGCCCCTAAACTCCCAGACACTACAGTCACTCAATGCGTAAACCGTGCAGTGATCATAGCAATGTTCATCTCGTCCGATGTGAGTCTTGAAGTCATTCTTCTAGTACCTCATTCCATCCTTTATTGTAATTTCTGAGTTGCAGTCACGCTAATTCCTATGATCTGCTATGCCCTCCAACATCGAAAATATTAGATCGAATGCCTCTGTAACCTCTGCAGTAGTGTTGTCTAGACCCTGAAGGAATTTCTAAGTAGCAGTCATGCTAATTATCCTGTGATCTGCTAAGCCCTCGAACGTAGAAAATAGTAGATCGAATGCCCCTGTACCCTCTGCAGTAGTGTTGTCTAGTCCCTTAAGGGATTTCTAAGTTGCAGTCACGCTAATTCCTATGATCTGCTATGCCCTCCAACATCGAAAATATTAGATCGAATGCCTCTGTACCCCCTGCAGTAGTGTTGTCTAGTCCCTTAAGGGATTTCTAAGTTGCAGTCACGCTAATTCCTATGATCTGCGATGCCCTCCAACATCGAAAATATTAGATCGAATGCCTCTGTACTCTCTGCAGTAGTGTTGTCTAGTCCCTGAAGGAATTTCTAAGAAGCAGTCATGCTAATTATCCTGTGATCTGCTAAGCCCTTGAACGTAGAAAATATTAGATCGAATGCCTCTGTACCCTCTGCAGTAGTGTTGTCTAGTCCCTGAAGGAATTTCTAAGAAGAAGGACTTCATGCTAATTATCCTGTGATCTGCTATGCCCTCCAACATCGAAAATATTAGATCGAATGCCTCTGTACCCTCTGCAGTAGTGTTGATAAGTCCCTGAAGATATTTCTGCATAGAAGCTGAACATACTTCAGTCATTGGGAAGAGAGAACGCTGGCTCGAATGCGTTAAGGGATGACGGTCCTGATAACCGCTGGTATGATTAAAGTTTTTCTTCAGAGTTAAGCTTGAGAGTTTATATCCCGAACAGAATGCTACGTCCTGGCCGAATATACAGTAAAAAATCCGCAACCAAAAATTAAGAATTTATTAGCCTATAAAAAAGCAGGTTCTTATTTTTTAAAAAGCCTTACTAGTACATTATACAGCATTACAGAATCATATTTGAAGAAAAAAACGAAGATTGCCATTGCTGTTAAAAAACTTTTTTTAAAGAAAAATGAGTGCAAGATATGTAGAATAACAAACTACAAAGCATACCATTGTGAAGAAAATAACAATCACAAGCTAATGACTGACTTGTTTATCAGCTGTGGTTTAACTGTTTTCCTCCAGGAAATAAGAACCCAGTTTTAAGAACCTAAACAGTCAAAAATTCTGTTAACTACCATTTATAACATAAGAACCTGTTAAGCCTAACTCCCGAAAATGTAGGTTCTTAGTTGTACTGTAGGTTTTTACTGTAGTCAATGAAATGATCTACCCTTTCGTGCTCAATTCTAGTAATAACTTGATAATAATTTATTACAGTTATACTGCGCAATAATCAGTATAAATTCTCTATTGCGCATGATTCTATAACGGAAACCAAAGGAATTTCGGGGAGTGGTGGTTGGACTTTTTTCCGGCTTTCGTTGCATGCAGGTAAGCATGGTCAATGTCACTGCTCTAGCTAAGGTAGGAAGTCCTGCGGAAGAGGAAGAACATTGAATCGAACGAACGAGCAAGGCATTTAAATAACCAACTACATAATTACAAAACGAGAAGCTCTGATTTATTCCATTGACCATAGACCAGGACAAATTTGCAAAACTTTTCGGTAAAATTTCAAGAACCAAAGCTATTCAGCTCATTATCCTAAAAAATACAATCTTCCCCAAACTACAAACGGTTTTATATGGATTAAAAAGTTCTATCTTATTTGATACAGACTGTTTTCCCCATGTGACGCATTCCTTTTTATATAAGTATAAATATATATATCTTTCTCTTGTTGTAAGGATTGCAAACTGTTTTCATATCGGTTATATAGCCGATCCATGTTATCAGTTCTATAGCGTTCCGGGTATGTGTGTGTATAGTTTAGGTTTTGTTTAACGATTTTATGAAAAAGTTAACACAGCCGCTTCAATAATAATATTTTGTTATATGTTATCACTGTCCGCCTTGACCTATACTGTGGGGGGCCATGGATTGTACCCTTCGTGGTTTTTTTATGATTCTTCCTGTTGTATTACTCTCCTTTTATATAGGTATTGTAATAAGTCTATTTTGAGTTGTAAATAAATGAAGACAAAACATGCAATTTTACAACTAGAAGAAAATTACACCGCTGACCTGCAGATAGTAAAACCTAATCAAGGCAGGCCTGTATAGTTTACAGTTTTAACAAATTTTAATAACTAAATGCAGTACCGACTGTTTTTTAAATAAGAATTTCAGTACTAAACTGTACCGTCAAGTATGTAAACAAGGTTGATTCTTATGTTATTGCAATGATCATATTTAACGTTTCAATAAAGAAACAGATCTACACTGTAAAACTAAAGAAACATTATTAATACAGGAACTCAAACCACCTCTAAATGTAAATATTCCTAGAGACAAACTGTCCGCACTTTACTAATGTAGTCTTGTTTTGTAAATCGTCATTCGACACTTCCACAAAACGCGAACGAGCCGCCATTGTTCTCGCAAACTCGTCACCTCGGACTATCACGAATAGACCGTGGTTAGGCAGCCAATCAGATTGTAGTATGTGTAATAGTTCTTATGTTGGAAAATACTAAAAAATGTGATACCTCAAGGACGCTTTTATCAAACCAGATCTACTAATTTAGATGTGACAAAGTTGACAGTAAACATTTCCGTCTAGAGTTCGACCCAGGGCGAAGGAAGAGAGGGTGTAGAAACGGTCATACATTTCTCTTGGCCAATCCATGGAGGGGAGAGTGGTACTTAATTCAAATTCAAAACAAAACACGCTATGCAAAACAAGCATCTCCTAAGAGACTGGTAACGAGTTTGCATGAAATCGAGGTTGGTCAGCCACAGCTATTCCGCTATTTGGTTTTATCAGCCTATTAAAGCTCTTATATTCTTTACTGACATTTTTTGCCTTTCTCTATGCTAAACGCTAAAAGCTCAAAATGGCGAGAATGCATGGCCTCGACTTTGTGTAAACTCGTTACCAGTGTCTTTAAGGGAAGCTTGTTTTGTATAAGCGAGTATGACAAAAAGATTTTGAGAGTTTTTTTAAAATGACAAATTTTGAGTTTTAAGGGGCTGTAACATTTAATCGAAATCGATAATAATTCAAGACGCTGAAATAGTAAGTCTCAAATTTCAAGTCATTTTATATCGTTACGTTTATCAGGCAACGTTTGATTTGCAGGTAATTGGAATACTGAATCCAAACACAAAATAGATCAGAAATATTTTGAGGTCTGAAGCTGGAACTACAACTTGTGTATGACCATTGTTCAAATAGGAAGATTAATTATTTCATTGTACAAGTTAGCCAGTGTAGTTGACGCAAAAGGATTGGGAGAGATGGGGGATTCCAGTCTCCGAACGCATTCCCTGGCCATGTGCAAGTTGAAAGGCAAATTAAGTGACTTCAATCAAGTTAACTACTGGCAGTTAAAGTCGTATTTGTGACACAAATTGACAAAAAGACAAGGAGGAAATCTGTTTTATTTTTAACTAAGTATTCAATACTATTGAACTTTAAAAGCGGAAGATACGACTTAAGTACATCTGTTTCAATGGTTATACAGTTTAACTTACAATAATTAGAATTCCACAGCTGCTTTATTTTTAAAAAGAAACATTTCTACGAATTTGTCTTAAGAATACTCCCAATTGAATTCGAAGACTCGCTGTTACTTCTGTCAGATTCTAGGGACACAAAATCTTCTGAATATGTAAAGCTATCTCCCCTTGAACACACATTTGTATTTTCTTGATCAGAACCTGCAATATGGTGCTCGTCAAAACCCTGATCAAATTGTAATGTCTCTTTCAACAACTCTGTGCTCGATCCAGGGATATCGACGATGGCTTTTTCATTTGTGTGCTGAGGATCCTTGGATATTGCAACTTTAGAAGTGCCGGATTCCATTTTGTCTGACTCCCACCATTCTTGATCTTCAAATGGTGGCTTGTCAAGACTTACATGAGGAATTGACTCAAAAGATGGTATGCCTGTGTAACCATAGGCATCCCGTTGACTGATTGATCTTGACTTACTATCTTCACTACCACTGAAGTTTTCGTCTGTTACTGATCCCTCTTCAGGGCTGCCTGAAAAATACAACCACAGACAGCCCGGTAATTTATTGGCTATAACAAATTCATTTGAAGATCAGCTACATTCTAGAAAGCACTATTCAACTGTTGGATGGATTCGAAGATTTTAAAGCAAAGTATAGTTCAAACATTCTTTTCCAATTAAATGTCTCTGAAATCCTTTCAATTGATATTCTAAAATGTTGAGTAATAAAACTATACCAAAAACAAAGTGTTAAAATCAGTTCAGCTGAATTTTACAAAATTGCTTTTATGACTAAGCTACTGCATGTGTTTAAACACAACTTGGGGATGCTCTTTTAAAAATATGAGCTATTTGAATAAGAAACAAAAAATAAATATTGTAGGCAGTTTAATGCCAATGAGCGAAAAAGCACAACAGTATTTTCTTTCAAGTGTCTTTGACTGATGAAAAACTTACCATTCATGGTTGGAAGATAAACCTCCAGGCTACCTTGGCTCTTACAGCTTCGATAACTATCAACTGGTGAATTTCCTCTCACTGCTGAATGACCAGCATTTGAATCCTGATGTACAGTTTTTTTACATGATTCTATTTGTTTGGGTTCCCTGTGTTTTCTAGGAAATGGTAACTTTTCAAGATCAATGTCTTTGGGATCATCCATTGTGCCAATATGCAAAGTATCTAGCAATTAACAATATAATTGAAAGATAAATAAAAAGCATATTTAAATCTATTGCTAATTGTAACATAATTTCAAATTGATGATAAGAGTGCGTACTTGCCAATGACAATAAAAAATTCATCTCACTGTAAATGTAAGGAATAAGTAAAAAGTCTTGAAATTATAACTGTTAGATTATAACTATTACTGGAAGTATGGTAAATGATCTATTTAATGCCCACTCTCTATTAAATGCCTCAATAGACACCCAGGTCAAAGGAGGATTTTCAGTTAGATGCTCATCTCCATTACACGCCCAGTATTGGTGGAGCGATTAATTAAATGCCATTCTGTATTGGAGGAGCCAAATCGTCCAAACCCATTTTTGGACATTACAGACTCTGACATCAACAAAGTGAATGAGTTAAACTTGCTACTCATTGACGATGACCTTGATAAAATAGATGAAGTAGACATCGAGGCTTAAATGTTTGTTAATGAATTCTGTTATATTCACTTGTTTGCAGAACATTGTGTAAACAGTAATTACCATGCTCATCGGTTGAGATATATATTATATATTACACAAGAATTGCTATGAAAGTAAAGAACTTTTGACTTGTTTTCACCACCTGCACACTGTCGCAACAGTTACATGACACTGTTTTGTTAAACTACACTAATCATACGTGGTTTTCTTAGCTGGAAAACTTTTATTAAGAAATGTAAATACCAATAAGAATATGTATGTCTCTTTCCAATAGATGCCTCTTATCTATTATGCACCCTCTCTAAAACACCTAAAATTATATAAATGCCCTGGGCCCAGTTCCTCAAAACGCGATTTGTGTTAAGCCAGGATTAAATTTTTAATCCATGTTTCTGTTTCCTACCTTCTATAGCTTGTTCTGGGCTGGAATTTTGGATTTAACAAGGTTCCTTTATTGGTAAAACCTAGCTGAATTTTATAAGCATCACAAAGCTTTACTTTTGAAAAATGGGTCTCTTAATTTTCTCTTAATCCAGGATTAACTTAATCGGAGTTTTGAGGAACCGGGCCCAGGATGTTAAATAGATCATTTACAGTATTATTATAAAAACTACAGTGCCGTAAAAGGTAGTAAAAATGTAGGAATTATCTCAATGCTGATTTATCAATAACCAAATCGTACATTGTCTAACATGTAAAAAACATTTGGTCCTGCAAGCAAGCATAGTGTGTGAGCAGCAACAGTAATCATGGGGGTGGCAAGTTAAATGATTTTATGAACAGGTAGTAGCAAAGTGATTTCCACATGTATAGGATACACTTTGACGGACTGCATGAAAGACTGTATTTTTATGAATATTACAGATGAAAACCAGTAACATTCCTTTTAGGTCATGCTCAAACTGTTAGCTTCTAATTAAAATTTTCTATGAAATACCAAACAGTAAACTAAAATATGACCACTGCTCCAAGCAGTAAACTAAAATATGACCACTGCTCCAAGCAGTAAACTAAAATATTACCACTGCTCCAAGCAGTAAACTAAAATATGACCACTGCTCCAGGCAGTAAACTAAAATATAACCACTGCTCCAAGCAGTAAACTAAAATATGACCACTGCTCCAAGCTGCAACCATTTTGGTTACCATGGCGAGTAGATTAAAAAATGGGTGACCAATACTGTCAGAATGGTTGCCAAATTAGTCAATACTGACCTCCTTCTTTGCCTATAGGTTGTTCTAGTTGAATTCCAGACAAAAACCATTCTTTCTAAAAAAATATGGCAACCAAATTGATATTTTTGGTGAACTTTTTGAAAAGTACTGAGCCACCAAAAGGTGACTTACAAAATAAATACGCTTGGCGCTTAACTTCAGAATACCCTGCCATTCTCTGTAAGTTATTCCCTCATTCTTAAAAAAATATGTGCACAGTAAAATCAAGAACTATAGTGGATTGGTATTGTGAAGATGCTCCACTCTTGGAGAACTTATGACCCAGTTTTAATGCTTAAATTCAGTTTGCCTTCATTCCATATTCCACCATATTATAAATAATAATTTAAACAAGAATTTTGTGAATGAAAATTATATTTTCGACAAGTTTACCTTCTGTTTGCATTTCTGTTGAAACCAATCTCTTAGTAATTAATGCATCATTCCCACTTGCCACATCAACTTGTTTTTTCAAACCTACTTTATAGGTTGAACCAAAACCTTTGTTAACTGCTATGGGTGTCTGTGTTTGTGTTCTTTTTTTCACATCTTCAGCCCAGGCAACACACAACCTCCTTGGTTTATTTTCACCCATTCTTGACCTTTGATTCATCTCAAGTCGCATCAGTTGGGTCTTCGTCATTTTATATGTAAGTTTAGTTTTATGGAATTTTGGTCTCTGCCTCGGTAGCCCTACCACAGAAGGCTGTCCTGGGGTGATAACAAGTGAAGCATTTTTGGAAGGTTTTGATATTTTTTCATCAGTTGATGCCTGCAATGGTTTCTTTTTCATTAAAGATTTAGAGATGTTTTGTTTGCTTTTAAATGTGTGTTCAACTGATTTTTTTGGTATGATCAGGTCTGTTTTTTTGGAAACCTTTTTGCTGTTTGCAACTGTTTGCAGCTCATTTAGTAAAGCTTTAAGCAGTGGAAATTGTGTATTATCTACATTGTCAAAATTCCCCTCATCAAGATCAAAACTTTCAGTATTTCTGGATAGATAATTTGGCTTTAAGACATGATTGTTTGTCTGAACTGCAACAGAATTACATGTGACCTTTGTATCTGTCTGAATGACACCGGGTTCGTGAAAAGCGTCATCAGCATCAGCATTTGCAATGTCACTGGGAGTTTTAGTCTCACATGACTCGGATCTAATAGAATGTTTCCTATTTGCATCATAATCTAACTTATTTTCCTTGCCTATAGCAACTTTTTTTGAGTGTGAATGTAAATTAAAATATAACGGTGGCGGACATACAGTGTTTGTAACAAGAAAGTCATCATCTGCTGTCATTTTCTTTAGTATTTTGCCGCAATTAGTTTGCACGAAAGCATCTTTCACTGTAGGTTTGGCGCTCGTAAGTAGTTGTGGTGGTTGTTCTTTTAAATTTTTCTTTTCTTCTTCTTTGTGTGAACTATCTTCACTTGTCAAACCTGCAATGTCTACAGAAGGCTTTAAGGTAGAACAATATTCTTTATCACTGTCCCTCTTTAGCATAGACCAGCGAGGAACGTGTGGCAGTAAAGCACCTCCTAAACTAAGAAGTTTATATCCAAGTTTTATCTCTGCAATTTTAGTTCCCATTAAATTGTACATTGGAAATGTGTTTTCTTCTCTATAAAAAGCCGGTATGGCAACGACTTTCCAAGACACATCTCGAAATATTTTATTGATTGCTTCGTTCAATGACACAGTCGTGCTACCAACCAACTTCGGTTTTTGCGGCCAAAGATCTATCAGCATAACATATAAAGGTACGACTTGCAAATGATCATGAAAATTATTTAAGTTCACTTTTAGCAAACAAGATTTCCCCTTCTGTATTTGAAAATTGCCTTGTCGATCTTTTAGCTGATTTAATACTGTATCGGTTGAGACTGATTCCACTTCAACTTTCTCTCGCATTTTCTCAACCAAGCCTGGTGAAACATGGTGGATAATTAAAGTGGGAAAGTCTAGCAGTCGAAAACTCACTGCTGGTACTCGACAACAGACGCGAATATCCTTAACTGATTCAACATGAACTTCAAAAGAAAACAAAGTTTCAAGGTCTTCGTTGTCCATAATTTTTTATTGAATGGTACAATCTCGTTCCCAGAGCCACGATTCTTGTGGACAAGCAATTCGGAGTCTAGGTTCTAATGAGGCTCTGACGTCATAAAAGTCACTCGTCTTCCGGATTTTGCATTGTGGTGTCGTACATTCTGTTACTTACATGTAAAGCTACAGCACACGGATTTCCCACATTTTTAAAGCTCTGCATGTGTGCGACACTACAATGCAAAATCGGGCAGGCAAGTGACTTTTATGACGTCAGAACCTTATTAGATCCTAGACTCCGAATTGCTTGTCCAAGACTTAGAATTTGCAACTTTGAGCGCTTATAAAAAATAAATAAATGTCAGATTTCAATTTTTTTTCAGAAACTGAACCTTGAAGTAACCTACTTTTAAACTAGCGAAAAAAAAATTTCCTTCATATGCACTTTAAAAGTGAAACAAAAAAAATGTTTAGAGGCGATTTTCTTTGGAAGAGATGTTGTTGGCAACAACATCTCAACATCGTTTTGCCTTATGCTGTCGGTAGGACATATTTCCCAACTCTTTACTTCGTTGTTTCACGCGAAGACAAACAACATCACTCGCTCGCCCAATTATAATTGCCGTTTTCCGATTATAATTTCACTCAGTTTAAAAATGAATTGTTAAAGGTGTTTTTGATGAGAATCTGCTTGCCGAGATTGGAAGACTTCGTCCACGTAATTGGTATTATGAGTACTTTGAGTTTATCGTGTTTTAAAATCTGTAATTGAGGACTGTTGAATGATAAAGTTTTGCAGTTTGAATGTAAGTTACATGAAAGAAATTTTAAAGCTATAATTGAGTTTTAATCTTAAAGTTGGTGTCATTTGGATGTTTTGTTTGTTTAGTTCAACCAGCGAACATGAAACTAAGTCTAGCCACGTAGCGCTGAAACAATCGCGATTTGTTTGTTTTGCTTTTTTCAAGCAAATATTTTTTTTACAATTCTTGATAAAACATAAACAAAAGCTTCTATTTTTGTTTTGAGCAATCTAGTTATGTTATTATATTATTGAAATTTTGAGGAATCCATCTTTATTTTTGCTTTTTATGTAAAATTTAAATGGAGAATATGGAGGTTACATTATAATATTGTTTTAGGGCTAGATGGATAGCAATTGCGATTTCAGTTGTTTCTGTAACAGAGTTCTTGTGATTTGTTCTCATGAATGATGAACTAAACTACAAACAATGTCGAGGTCAACGGCGACTTTAATTCTTCTTGTTGATTGAACTTCAAAACAAAAACAAGTTATTTCTTTGGGAATGTAGATTATTTATACTTAATGCAGAATATACCTTTATTGACGGAAGCTTGTTTATTAAGCATTTTGAAAACTAAAAATTTGATTTCAATACAAATTCTTTATGTCATAGCTGTCAACTCTCCCGCATTTGGCGGGAGAATCAAGATTTTCAGTCCTTTCTCCCGGTCTCCCGCATAGCGGCTCAAATCTCCCGCTTTTTTAGTATTTTCAGTAACACAAACGGAATTGTCAAACGTTACTCAAGGCAATATTAACTGCTTTTTATCTCAAAAAATACAATTGATCAACATACAATGTAAATAAAAAATATTGACATATACGCTGCCTTGTCACTGTCTAGTCTATGTCTACTTCTACTTCGTCATTGGCCTACGTCACTACGAAGTCACGTGAGATAGCGCGCGGTAAGCAAGCAATCAGTTACGTTTCGGTTGCCAAGCGAACAGTCCAACGAAAGTTGGACTCCAGTTTACACATCTTATTCGACTCAATTCTCCAAGAAAATGACGGACAAAGATGAAATTGAACTCTTACAAGAAGAAGACCCTGGTTCTGAAGAAAAACAACGGGATAAAAACGCTCTGATGATGACTATGATGTCCAATTGAAGCCGAAATATGGCTGCTATGAACGAATAGCTCAAACGCATTCATGGCGCCGACGACGAAGCATCTTCTGTCACGGGAAAAAAGTCGCGCCAGTCGCCTGAATCAGGCATCTCAACTGATGTAAACAATTTCCTTCATGAAGAAGAAACATCAGAAACTGACAGTGACAAGGTGGATCAATCCGCAGCAATAGAGATGGTCACACCTGGCTGCTTTATGGCTAGCATAGATCTCAAAGATGCCTACTATTCGGTTGCTATTGCCAAGGAGGACCGCAAATACCTGAAATTCTCATGGAGAGGTAACACGTATCAGTTTACATGCTTTCGGAATGGTTTGGCTTTTTGTCCTAGAAAATTTACTAAACTCCTTAAACCTGCATATTCCCAACTTCGCCAAATGGGGCACTTACATTTTATCAGTAGGTTACATTGATGACTCTTACTTGCAAGCAGATACTTATGACCTTTGTGTTCAGAATATTATTGATTCTCTCACATTACTCAATGACTTAGGCTTTACTATCCACCCAGTAAAGTTTGTGCTCATACCTACCTAAGAACTTGTGTTCCTTGGGTTTATAATAGACTCTCGGGCAATGAGAGTATTTCTCACACCTGAAAAAGTTTGCAAAGTCAAAACTGCCTGCCAGGAACTTTTGGAGCATGCTACACCATCTATTCGAGAGGTGGCAAGGGTATTAGGATTACTGGCATCTAGCTTTCCAGGAGTCATTTTTGGACCCCTGCACTATAGATGGCTAGAAATGGACAAAACTGAAGCCCTAAGAACTAATAAAGGCAAGTTTGATGGTCCTATGATTATCTCTCGTGCAGCATGCTCTGATCTGAACTGGTGGATAAACAATGTCCAAAGTGCCTATAAACCTATCAGTCATGACTCACTCAAGTTTACTATGACAACTGATGCCTCAAAAATAGGGTGGGGATGCAATTTGGAAGATACCCCAAAAGGTCGGTGTTGGACCCCATTGGAGACACAAAACCACATTAATTATCTAGAGACTAAAGCAGTTTTACTTGGTCTAAAATCTTTCCAGGAGAACATCAAAGGACGCTCTCTGAGTATTCTCATTGACAACACCACTGCAGTGGCCTGTATAAACCAAATGGGAACATGCCACTCCCCTCCAATTAATACTGTGGTCCTTAAGATATGGGAGTGGTGCATTAAGCATAATGTTTGGCTAACTGCTTCACACATTGGTGGGGTTGACAACACGATTGCTGACTCCGAATCTCGGAAAACCCGCCGAGAGACTGAATGGAAACTGAACCATAGCATATTTAAAGAGGCTGTGGATGTCATTGGTCGAGCACCAGACATCGACTTGTTTGCATCCAGAATAAATCATAAATGTGACAAATACGTATCATTTCAGCCTGACT
>JAOTRI020117942.1:0-12397 GCA_028564885.2 Zoanthus sanctaehelenae | reverse complement strand
GCCCAGACGAACAGGTTTTAAGAGAATAATACTTTGTATCATATGTACTACTTAGTCTACATACTCATGAGAAATTTATTTTACGAAGTTTGAGTCGGAGATGAAATTATTTTTGTTTATATTGTGTTTCTCGTTTGCGCGCGCAACAAATACCATATGATAATTAATTTACCGATCTTTTCTGCTCAGTCTTTATCACAAAATCTCAGACCTCGATCTTGTTAGATAGATATCTGAATAGACATAGCTATAAGGCTGTAGAAGAAAAATCAGTTACGGTTCATCAACAGATTGTCTAAAAACGTTTGTTTTAGGCTCCATTAAATCCTGAAGAACAATTAAGGTGGAACCACCCATTAAGTGAGTAGTCCACAGTAACTAAACAACGTTAAGGTTGAATCAAACGAACTGAGAGTGGATGAGAGTTCACGGATAAGAGTTGGATGAAATTTTTGGCTGAACTCTTATCCACTATCATTGACGTTTGATCGCCCACGCAAGAGCTGGCGAGGGTGATTACGTGGCATATTTTCGAATTCCAAGCTGTAAAATCAATATGAGAGCAAATTCGCCTCTGTTTTTATATTTTTAGAATAGCTTTGTATTAAGAAGAAGATAAAAAAGTTTAGCCCAAGCGTGGGAAAACAATGCCGTGGATAAAACACCGAAAGGGGGAAAGGCCTTTACAATGTAATCGACGAGTTACGAATTGAAAATGCAGCGGCGTACCGAGAGATGATGCAAATGTTTGTGAGACTTGAGCCCACAATCCCCCCGGCCAAAGCTGCTGTTGCTGACCGAAAAACTCTGATCAACACTCATGGAAAATTTGAAGAAGTTCAAATTGCATGATAGTCGACGAGAGTACATGAGAGTGGATAGTGGCTTAGTTCAAAAGATAGCTAGCTATAAGTCCTTAACGAGCAATGTAACCCCTGCAGCCAGCGCTTGAGTCCGGTTTCTATATTTTTAAGAGGTTAAGAGTCTTTGAATCCTCTTGAAACGGGACACTAATCCATCGCAGGTTAGTTCCCAGCAGACACTGGTACTCATTTACCTACCCCGGGAGGATGGAAAGCTCACAGTTGTTTTGTATACAGTAGGATAGTTGAATAAATGTTCAAATCCTGAGTGGTGACCACTCCGGCCGGGAATCGAACCCGAGATAACACGCACAGCAGACTGGCGCCTTACCAGTAGAAGCTAAGCGTACTCCCTGTCTGCATGGTCAATTGAAAACAAAAGATTTTATAGAGACTTGCATGGATATACGGTTGACATGTGATATCTCGTCTACACGGACGATTTTCTGTATGTGACAATTTTTATTTGCAACATAAAAGGTAACACGACAGTTTTTCAACAAACATATTTTTCATACAAAATTTTGTTGATAAGGCTCGTCAATACGAGAGAATGAAAGTTGTTGCATAAAAATTGCTTGTGTAAACAGGGCTTTGCAGTTTCTAATCGTACGACCGATTAACAAAATCAGAAGTCTTGCTACCAGTTAATTATAACCATTACAAATTCCAAGAAATAGAAAAGTGCAATTTAAAAAATAGCTTTTAATTGCAATTTTTCACACCATAAGAATACATTTTGAAAAATACTATGAAAATTGCTGTAATTTAAACAGCCTTTGGGAAAGGGCGGCCTTGCTTTGAACTTGCATGTAACTGAAGTGTAAGTTGTGAAGTTGCTGTAGTGATTGCAACTTACGTGGTGATTGGTGGATTTATCTGAAAGTACTTAAAATTATTGGCTTTAAAAACAGTTCTGTTGCAGGTGCCCCATTACAGCGAACTGTAAAATACTTAAAAAATATAAAATATTTTCCGTGTTTACATAACCTGATGTAAACACGCGGGAGGTGGGGAGAACAAGAGATTAGCGTAGGAAACCACGACGCGAAGCGTCAAATAATAAAAAAAAAAGATTTGGCAGCTAGTTCCTTGTCTTAATCCATTCGTGTGCATGATCTGTGGTGAAGATATTTTAGTATGCTTCAGACGGCGATAACATAGCAAGGTAAAAGTGAGAAGAAAAGACGGTTAACTTCATCAGCTAAAAGGGAATGAAAACCGTGTTTACATAAATGGAGTTTGAACCATTTAGTGGATGGACGCGTTTAATATCCAGATTAATTTCTAAAACATTTTATGCACCACTCGCATTGGAAGAAGCAGTAATGATTGTGTTTATAGACTGACATTGCCCCTTTCATTAAAATGAAAATACATGTCTATCAGTGTTTCCAGTCTCGGGGACATCAGTTTTGAGGATTCAATACGACAAAAAGAGTTACAAATAGTTTACTAACAGTCTTTAGTTTCCACGCAAAGAAATAAATTAATTATAGTCTGTTGACAGTGACTGCTATAAAAGCTAATTGGTAGCTTTTTATCGAAATACCTAATCTTGACTTGACACCGTTGTTTATATTCGGTTTCTATGGAGATGAGCGTATTTAGAAGTCTTTGACTCCCCCATCCCTGTACGCCAAAACATGATCGCTAAAAGTAGTTGCTACAAAAATGAACGTAAAGATATGGAAAGCTAATTTAGTTTTGGCAAAAAACATTGTTACCTAATACATTTTATAACGTTAATTAAGCCGATTTGACAAATTCTCGTAGTTTTTGAACCGGAGCGGAATTTAAATATTTTGCCATCTATGTGGTTAATTTCGTTGCCTTGTACAATAACTACAAAAAAAAATCAAAAATAGAAAACGACCATTTTTAAACTTTGTGCTTTTCTTTTAACTTTAGTCTCAGGCGAGGAAGGTTCCCCGAGACCTCCTGACTATCCTTCACTTGAGAACATTTTGACCAAACAACACAAAGCCCGCACGGAGTTGGTCGAAGGAGGTAAGGGGCTCAAACAGTATTTGGAAATATGGACCAACTTTTACAATAACGAAGGTCCCACAAATGTCTAAATCTTGGCAGAGACGAAGAAAGGGGCCAGACCAAATCCGGTGACAGTGGGGGAAGGGAGGGCAGATGACCAAAGCTGCGGAGCCTTGTAGCTAAAAGACAAAATTATCAACTGGTATAGCCAGACCGCCATAACCCCTAACCATTTTTGCAGCTCAATTGGAGGTTCCATGCATGATGTTTAAATTTTTTACAGACTTTTCATTGTAAGCGTGATAAAAGAGATACTAGTAATTAAAGAACTTAAGCCGTCCTTAAATGAATATTTTATATAGCAGCGAAAAGTTGTGTCTTTATTAATTTTCTATTTTATCATCGATACAAAAGGTTAAGTAAAAATATTTTCAAACTATGCTTACCGCTATTTGTGTACTGTTTCTTATAAGACTTAATAAGATATTTTAATCTGATAAACTCTTGTTTTAACTCTGATAAATTCTTGTTGCTCTATTTTTTATCAATTAGTATATCAAAATCGAGTAAAATATAGAACTAAATTCTGGATAAATACAAGTAATTGATTCAATTACTTTACCATATAAACCCGCCAAACAATTTATTGATGCTATAGTCTGATCAACAGATATTGTCGAGGGAGATATTATACTGGACAAAAAATTGGCTGCTTACTACCGGGGAGAGTCAAGAAATGCTATGGTGAAAGTTAACCTGTGGCCTGGAGGGGTGGTTCCGTATATTTTGGATCGCAGTGTTGGTAAGGTTCAGCAAAGCTAGAAAATAAAGTAATTACTTAGCTTTTAAACTTAGCTTTTAGAATCTATTCATTCCTCATTCATTAGACGCGGAGATCCGCGACAGTGTCTTCTTTGGGTGCTCTTTCCAACATTTTATTTGCAAATGATTTTTTCATATTATTTGCAAATGATTTTTTCATTTTAGTTTTCGCGCCTTTTTTACCCTGCGTGCGTCCGTCGTGGTTGCCGGCGCACAGCTCAAGATAAAAATGGCGCCAAAACTCCATTCTCGATCGAGTCTGTTGTCTGAAAATTGATCTGCTTCGTGCAGAAATATTCCAGTGCCTAAGCTCTTTATTCATTCTTTGCCGCTGTCGTTGAAGTCACCATCATGATTGTGTAAGACTCGTAATATTCATCCCAGTATGAAAATCACTTTTAATCATATTTAGTTACCTATTTTGGTACAATAAAATTTACTTTACAACAAAATTTCTAGATTACAAGTTTTAGATTTTCCAAGTATAAACTTCAATTTTCCCAGTGCGAATTTTGTGCTATTGAAATACATAAGTGACGACCCAATTAGACAGCAAAAGTGGCGCGAAGTGAGGGGTCTTTAACTTCCATATTTGGATAAAGCACTACGGACCTCTAAAGTAACCCATGGCCACGACGACAATGGTCATTAAAGGCAACGAGAAAATTAAACTTTTAAGTTATTAGATCAAAAGTTGCACGTTAGTAACGAGCTGACCATACTACTGCAGCTATAATATTATGCCACGGAATGCAGGTTTATGAGTTTCATGTTTATGCATTAGGAACGGCACAATTAAACATTTTGCAATCTTTGTTTGCTTTAAATCTAGAACCATCTACTTTTTTTTGCTCGCAAGTTGATTGCGAACAGTAGAAAGAGAATTTAATCAATTAAAGCGACAAATGAAAAAAATTGTTGTCACAACTGCAATGGTCATTGCATCATCTCGTTTCTCTATTTTGGTCTAATATTCACAGTTATCTCCTGTTAGAAGTTTTAACTCTATTTACCAAGCCAGTAAAATGGGAAACCTGAGTCGATTTTGTTGGAAAAGACGTTCACACAATAACAAATATTCAAACCTCAACGCAGCTTAAGATTGATTAAAGGACTGTAATGGTTATTGTGTTGCAGCGCTAACCAGGCCACTCTATCTTAAGATAAGAAAAGAAATAATATATTTTTCGTGAAATTAGAATGCATTTGGTAATTCTCAACAGATGACCATCTGAAAGAACAGATTCAACTCGGAATAGCTGAGTACCACAAATACACGTGTTTGAGGATCGTACCAAGAACCAATCAGAAGGATTACATCAGAATTAAACGCCCAGCAGAAGGGTTAGTTCCGGTTACATAAACATGAACATGCCAAAATACATTGGCCACTTTAGTTAAATCTTATAAGTAGCTATAGCTGTTGTGGTGTAGAATAATTACCCCTGGAAGGGCTAGCTGATCATGATGCTCATAGCAATAGCCATCTGGGGGGACAAGGAAGGCAGCTGCCTCAAAAATAGTTTTTTAATAGCATTTTAATTAAAGAAAAACGGTATTTTTTTGCTAGAATATTAGTGTTGTTTAAGATTTCAGAGGACTTGCCACCCCCCCCTGTCCCTCCCTCACTGAATAAGTACTAGCTACGGCCATAATGCCACGGTTAGATCTCATAGACAGCTGCTTAAGACTACTTCAACCTTATATATGCAAGGAGTATCTTTTTTTCATCCCAGAGGTCAGTCGGGGGTGCGATAACTGACATAGGGAAAAAACAGAGGGGACCTAAAGACACCGCGCAAACGCGGCCCCACTCCACCACCAAGGGGTTGCACCTGGCCTCTCCTGGGAAAAAGAAGTGACATCGCCAGAGGGCACATTGAGGGAGAAGGTGTTGGCCGAGTATGAAGGATATGTGTGCATTTTGTTTTAGTGCACAATACTTTTTAGAAGAAACAGAGAGTAGTATTCTGACACGGAATTGTAGTACTCCGAAAGTACAAGAGACGTAGTAACAGTTCTCTACAAGGAGTATCTAGCAAATTGGTTCAGGTTCCACCATGCAGAACATAAGTAACGCTGAAAGCGTAATGATTGTGGGATGTAGCTTGTGGCTTTTGAACCCATAATAATGGCTTCAAGTTAGCTAATATAAAGCAAGTGCAATCTTAGAATGTGATTTAAACCCTTTTTGAACACTCATTTGTTTACATCAAAGGTGTAACTCTATGGTTGGAGCTATCGGTGGGGAGCAAATTCTAAACCTGGGGTCCGGGTGTCAGTATGTTGGTCTTGTTCTCCACGAGTTCGGTCACGCAATCGGTTATTACCACGAACACAATAGGCCAGACCGTGACGACACGCTGGATATTCTATGGGACAACGTCGTATCAGGTAATGTTAATGGTTTAAAATGCTAACCAAAAATAGGTGTTACGAGCAACTATTTTTATTATTATATCATAACGATACACATTAAAAAACTCGTTTTGATCTCTATAGGAGGCCCTTTTGAGAGTATTTTAGTCAATGTTACTGTTTGAAAATACTTTTAGGGTTTAAAGATGCTTTCCAAAAGTACGACCTCACCCAGGCGGACACCCAAGGCTATCCTCACGATCTGACTTCAATCATGCATTACTCTAATCGCGCTTTTGGTGCTACCGGCTTTTGTAAAACAACAATTTTGATAAAAAAGAACCGCGATTATGAGATCGTTCCAGTTTGGAAGCGACCATTTTTTAGCCCCCAGGACATTCATAAGATCAACAAATTGTACGGTTGTACAACTACAAACCTACCCCCTGTTGGTAAGTCATTTTCTTTTGGTTTATCTTCTTTTTTTTTTTACTCTGAGTACCTTGGTAGCGGAGAGAAAAATTCGGAAACTTGAGTGCCATCAAAATTCTCATGATCTGAGCTTCTTACGCCGACCTTACATCGTTTTATTTTTTTCTAACTAATTATTCCCAAAACAATTGATTTTTTACCCCTCGGTAATAAACAAAAATTGAATGAAATGATGAAACACATGAACTAATATAAATTACCTTAATATTCTGTTCCCAGTTCTTCCCGGCACTAACAGCCCAGATCCAAGCAGTGAGTATCACGTTATTTAGACTCTCAATAATTATAAGTAGCGTTTCACTTTGGTACTAGATAGTGTTCGGATTAAAATGTATATATATATATATATATATTGTAAGTTTTTTTACGTACATGTCCTTATTCCTTATTAAAAGATAGTCGATAAGGATTTAATTATCTGTGTTGTATTTTTTAAGTTTTAGAAAATCACTTCCAGTTTCACCTTGTCCGAGCGAAGAGGGTCTGGTAACTATCATATTATTGCCCATTGCCGGATTTCATACCGGGAGAGCCTGAGTACAAGTCCCTTAATTTTCATACGTACAAAATATGACTAGTATATAAAGAAGGACCACACCATGAATAACAAAATCCCAAAGTTTGATGTTAAACGGATGAACAATTAACGAAATACAGCTGTTATAAAATACAAGAATTACTAAAGAAATGTATGGCGTCCGGACGCTAGGTGAAGAATCGTCCGGATACCATACATTTCTTTAGTAATTCTTGTATTTTAAAACAGCTGTATTTCGTTAACTGTTCATCTGTTTAAGATCAAACTTTGGGATTTTGTTATTCATGGAGTGGTCTTTCTTTAAAAACAAGTCATATTTTGTACGGATGAGAAATAAGGGACTTGTACTCAGGCTCTCTCGGTATGAAATCCGGCAATGAAGTCAAAGGCAGAATTGTGAGAGTTCCATTCTGTTCATATATTTTTTGTGCGATTTGATTGTAACATATTTTACGAAGTGTACTGA
This sequence comes from Zoanthus sanctaehelenae, assembly GCA_028564885.2. Lineage (NCBI taxonomy): Eukaryota > Metazoa > Cnidaria > Anthozoa > Zoantharia > Zoanthidae > Zoanthus > Zoanthus sanctaehelenae. The sequence goes on along the minus strand of JAOTRI020117942.1, from coordinate 4,866 downwards.
AGCTACGTAAACTGAACAGATATTTAGAAACAGAATCGGAATCTAACAACTAAAATCTGCATTTGAAGCCATGGACCACAAAAAAATCAACTATGTCGGAAACCTCGTTCCTGATGTCTTTTCTCTTCCAGAGACAGGACACTGGGAACGAGGTTGTTACTTCAGAAGGAAATGAGCCTTGATACGAGGTTGCAAAGTGACATGGTACGTTGCTACTACTAGTCTTCTTTTGCTGATTATATATATTAGTTGTACAACGTATATAGATTAAGAAGAAAGGGAAAACATTTGAAATTAAGAATAAATACACTCGTACGAAAAATTGGTATGTGCCCCGAGTAGGAATCGAACCTACGTCTCCCTGTATTCTAGTCAGGAGTGCTAACCACTACACCATCAGGGACCACCACGCTGGTAACGTAGCAGTTTAATTAGTTAAGTTGGATAGATTAAGGATTCCCGGGCCCAATTTTTCTAGAGCGAAATGCAGATGCGCCAAACACCACATTGCCAGCGTGGTGGCCCCTGATGGTGTAGTGGTTAGCACTCCTGACCACAGGGAGACGTGGGTTCGATTCCCGCTCGGGGCATATACCAATTTTTCGTACGAGTGTATTTATTCTTATTCCATTCCACTGAACAACATACATATGTTTATATTTGAAATTAAAACTAATTATTTCTGATTATCGATGAAGCTGTTTCACCTTTGATCCTACTTTAGAGTGTAAATGCGCAGACACTAACGATCAATGCCCGCAGTGGGCAAACAGCGGTGAATGCCATAAGAATCTTCCATGGATGTCCGGCAACTGTCCAAAGTCGTGCAAAACCTGTGGAGGTAAATTTTGTTTTAGAGGGGATTAAGAGATGAAAGGAACGAAGAGGAAAGGGGGCGGAGATGAGGAAAAGTGAAAAATGTGAGAAAATGTGTGACTAATTCACAATGAAATTATCAGTGGGTGAGATTGAAACAGTGCGACTAGTACACAAGAAGAGATATACCAAAGGGCTTACAAAGAATTTTAGAAGTGACTTTTAAAAAAAAAACATCTTTGAATAATGATTTAAAAAAGAATGGGTAAGGCTGTAAACTGGCAATGATTGGAAATATTGGTATTGCTGTCTATATATAGAAGCTGGTATGAGCATCTTTGAAAGTTTCATTTTTTTGTTTGTGGCTTTACGAGCATTATTTGAAATTGTGGTTCAGTAATGCTTAGAGTCATATAAAGAGCTATATCGTAGTTAGCCCTAGAAGGCATGGGAGGGGGGTCAAATCCCTCGAATTTTTTATATATTTTGCAGTTTTCGTTACTTATTCATGCGACTTCGAATAGCTGTTCGTTATTACTTGACACATTTTTTGACCTTTATTTGAACTTCCTACCCCCCTTGGTTGTCGAGAAAATGATGTAATATTACGTTCAAAGTTAATGCAAATTTCAAAAATTTACAAAAAAAGTACCATTTTCACCTTAACGTTATTTTTTTAACTCTTCTTACTTAAAACTTCAACTTTTCTTGTGATTTTGTTTATCCCTACTTAGGAGATATGCTTGTTTAGTTAATTTGATGTAACTACTGGTTATGAAAAAACAGGAAAAAAACATGTTTTTCGACGAGATGACGCCATTTATCTGGTTACGGTAACCATGGAAACCAATCATTGACTACGCAAATACCATTAATAAAAAGTACAAAGGTGTCTTAGTATGTCTACAAAATTTCAAGTCAATTGCAGAGAAAGTCGAGGGGTGGGGGCCGGGGGGTCAGATGACCCCCCCCTTATGCCTTTGTGTAAATTTTTTTTGCCCATGCCTTCTAGTGTTAGCATTGTCTAAGCTAAGTAGAGGCAAGGAAGGTTAATAAAAACTAAACATTCATACAAAGTTGACGTGTATTGTGCATCTGATATACGGTATATTTTATTTGAGTTTTCAAAAGTAAGCCGTCCAAATTAAATGTAAGTCATTTTTTTTATTTTCTCTTTTCAGAACCCGCCTCAGGTGAGCTCTCTTAAAGCATCATTTAGCTGTTACAAACCTGTCCAGAAAAAACCGTAATACAAAAAAATAAAATTTTTGTAGTCATTGTCATTAACATAGACTTTGTCATGGTTGATATCAATTTCTTTTTATCATTACGGCTATCACCAAGATTTACTTATCCTTAAAGATATTAATATTAATCAAGATCACGAATACGACTATTATCAATACGATTACGATCGTGATTACAATCAGTTAACCACGACTATAACTATCACTACCACTACAATTATCGTTTTCATTGCAACTGCCATTATCACTACAGCTAATTCTGTTATATTTTTCATTATCAGCTTTTAATACCCCTTTTCCACTTTTTATAGTTATTTTCAATATCGTTTACTCATAGTTACTAGCCTTATTAATAAAATTATAGCCATATTAATCAAATTATAACTATCTGAGTTTTAATCTAATTAACTCCATTTAGCTAAACATTATAGACTTGTCGACTTTAACGTTTCTAGAAGTAAATTTGAAATTGCTTGAATTTGATCTTACTTTAGAAACTGCAAACGTATGAATATCTGACCAGAAAAGAAACATTTTGTGTTCAGATATTCAGAACACTTGTTTATATGCTTCAAAAGTTTCTTATTGTACTTCGAACCTTGAAAATACAGTTTCTACAGTATTTCAAATGGATTTAACCGAATAATCTGGGATTCTTCGTCAGAATCCAGTCTGAAACATTAGCTAATTATTGAAGGCTAAAGTGCTGCAAAAATCTTCACTTGTCATCGAAACAGTAAGACAGGTACATCAATCTTACTCCATATACAACAAACTTAATTTGATAAACATTACTCTATCAAAATAAACGTAGCTGTTTATTAAATCAATCTCAATGGCCAGATTGTAAAGACGAGTACCCAAAAGCTTGCGAACACTGGGCTAATGCAGGCGAATGTCAAAACAATCCCGGATGGATGAATATTTTCTGTGAAAAGAGTTGCAAACAATGTGACCCAGGAGGTAAGCGTGCATGATCTTTCAAAAATATTTTTTAAATATATTATTATATTAATAAAAATAAAACAATAATTACTTGATATATTTAAAATATGGTTCAATTATTGTATTAGTAAAAAGCAGGGAGCTAACCAGCGATGGACTAGTGACCAAGCCACGCACATTTATAGCAAAAAATTTAATGGGGGAACAAAAGTTTTCGGGAATAGTCCCAAGGCATGACGTGAAAGACGGGGGGAATGGGGGGAGGAATTTCAGATTCATATTTTCACGACAGTATACTAATTATAAAGTTATGTGTAAAATTAGATTTATTGCTGAGATGGTATTACAGGTGAATAAAAGTGTTTCTAATATATGTTTTGATGATTATTCTCTACTGTAAACATTTTATTCGTTACTTTCATAACTAACCCTTTCAGTCCCAGTTGAATTATTAAGTTCTCAAAACTTGAACCCATACTTTTTATTGAATAAGTTAGAGAGAATGTCACTTTTAATCTTCAAAAGCTTCCTTTGTTTGATCAATGTTCATTTTCTCATTACCAAATCTATCATTTTGTATAAGTTATGTAAGGAGAAGTTAAGTGTTGATAACTGCCAGGGAGTGAAAAGGTTAAGCGGACTTTATAGAATTTTACAGCTGTCGAGGGGGGGGGGTGTAAACACTCGGCGCACCCCCTACTGCGTGAGGCCTGCAGTCTGCGTAGGGTAAACGTTTCTTCATTATCAAATACATTTTAAAATATTCTAGTCGACAGGGTATCTAATTTGGCATGGGTCAAGCAAGTTTCTACTTATCTGGGATAGGGTAAAGTTTCTGCTGTTGAGAGAGTAATGATAACATCTATTCATGGATTAATAAACCAACCAGCACAGATTGACGTCAATCCTATAAAGACGCAAATGAAAATGGTACAGTTAGGCAGCTTGTAACGTGTTAGGGTATGATTTTGATAGGGTTATGATAACGTCTATGCCATTAACAAACCAAACAGCACAAATTGACGTCAGTCCTATAAACACGCAAATGGCATAGATGTTATCATAACTTTATCAAAATCATACTCTAACCCGGGTTAAGGTATTAATTTTAAACATTCATAGATCTGGGAAATAAGGTCAGAGTTTTGAGCTAAGGGCGGTACATTCCCATCAACAGAGAACATCCCTCTTCCCCGCTTTCCTTTCTTTTATTTACACCAATTCATTTACTTTATCTAGCAACTCTACCACCATGGACGACACCTGCACCTGGTGAATGCGGTGATCACTTTCGCAAATGTTCCAAGGTGTGGTCTAAATTTGGGGAATGTGGATCAAACATGCAGTTTATGAATAAATATTGTGCCAAGTCTTGCAGGATTTGCGGAGGTGAGAGTTTTGCTCGAAGAGAAAATAAATATGTTTGTTGAAACTTCAAATTCAAAGAACTGAATTCTGTTATGACTTGGCAACCTGTGGTAAGCCCAACCATAAAATAGATTTGTTTTTTGTTGTTCAGATAAACATGTGTATCCCATAATTCCTTGCAGTGCCAGCTCTCCTCACAAGGTTCATCTCTTGCTCGATTGTGTTATGAGGAGAGGGACCTGGAACACAAGTTAGCCCAATGAACGCTTAATACTTCTAAAACGTTTTGTTCAATTTTTAGACAAACAAGACACTCTAGAAGCGTTCACTGGGCTACCTTTTGTTCCAGGTCCCTCTTCTCCTCACAACACAGCACTCCAGTTTGTTCTTATATAACAAGATACTCTAGAAGCGTTCACTGGGCTACCTTTTGTTCCAGGTCCCTCTTCTCCTCACAACACATCACTCCAGTTTGTTCTTATATAACAAG
>JAOTRI020117931.1:0-12397 GCA_028564885.2 Zoanthus sanctaehelenae | reverse complement strand
TCAGTGTTTTGTTGATTTTAAAAAGAGTGGGTAGGCAAATTTAGGTGACTGAATTTTGAACCCGATAAAGCGCCATACATCCCCCCTCCTCAGCCTCTACCACTCTTCCAGTTAGTCGGCCCTGTTACAGTTGAGACGCATGCGCAGCTTCTAATGAAGAAGATCAGTTGTGGTCCATCAGTTGTAGTGTTGATCTGAAAATGTGATCAATGAGAGACTGTCAGTAGTATTTAAAGTGAGCTCTCCATCTAATTTAACAGGATGAAACGCTTTAGATGCCAATTGTATCAACTTGTTCTAATTGTTTTCGGTGAGTAAATTTTTCTTTACACTGTGTTTCATCGCCAAAAATGTGAAATTCCTTGTATATTTAATTATAAATATGTTTCACATGCATATTGCTTCCAAACAAAACACTTACTGGAGAGTCAAGATTATATCAGCTTCTGGGCCTTATACAAAGGAACGCATAGAACGTCTATACATAACATTTGTCGCACAGACCTAAATTTTAAGAATCTTTCCTTCGTTTCTGTATTTTCTTGTTTATCACGAACAAGGCATTATTTAGTTGACTTCATTTCCGTTTTCAAGTCCTTAGTTTTCAAAATATTGACCTTCAATAGTTTTTACCCTTGTTGAAGATAAGGTAAAGAAATTTTTTGTAAATTTATTTTGGTTTTTATTACTTGGAAATTGATATATATTTTAATGTTGCTTGCTTTTAAGACTTAGTAACTGAGGTATGAGTATTATTTACACAATTTGCCCTTTTGACAGCAGACTTAAAACTCGCAAGTACGAGGAATGCGTTTGGCAGTGAACACATTCATTAACTCACATTTGCACCAAAGTAAGCCATATAATTTGGATCTAAACGTGGTTATCTTTAGTTAATATATATACATATTCAAGTTAAATAAACTCCATAAATTGTTAGAAAATTCCATGCTCTCATCGAGGATCCCTTTATACACAGCATGGCATAAACTTACTGTATGTACTTATATGTTTCTCGAGGATCAATGAGATCTTGTTCCTTGTCTCCATTTTCTCATCAAAAAGATTAATCTGTAAAATTTGTGAACGAATGAATTGTTTTCAACACAGTGAACAGCAGCAGAAGTCATTCAGTGGGTGCTCATTATAACGTGGTTACACCGACCCCAGGTTAGTGTTCATTCACCTTCCTTTCATCATCAGTGAAACTGTTCTCCTATTATCTACATTTTACTAATCCTAACTCTACTGTTGAGGTCACCACGTTTTCAATCTGGCGTCCAAAATGCAAACGCAGTCATAACTTTTCCACTGGCTCCAGTCGCAGCTTTTATTCCTTCTTGGGGATAATTTCCGTACTGGGTAGTACTTTTTTATGCATGCAGTTTCATTGTGTATATTACTGTAGAAGTTAGGGTCTGGGAAAGAGCTAGTTTTTATGATTAAACAATAGTTTGCCCCAATACAGAAATTTTACACTTTCTTGCACTGAGCAAATAAAAAATGAATTGTCCAATTTAGAGTATCACTTTCTTTGCTTTAGTACTTCTTTCATGGAACTAGTTTCTGCAACACAAAGCTGATTATTAGCCAGTATGGCCATCTGATTAATCTAGTTGATAAGATGTCAATCTATTGTGCAGGTGGCTCAGGTTCGATTCCCAGTCAGACCAAAACTCAGGGTCTTGTTAACATCCTGAGCACATAGTTAGACTTTCAGGCCTTCTCAGCTAATAAAATTAAACTGTGGGACCTCAGAGCAGGGTTTTCATTATCTTTGAAGTACAAGGGCACTTTATCTAGGGTAGGCGGGTGCACACTTATTTGTTAGCCTGGAGGTTTAAAGCTATTTACTCCAGAGGGTTTCACCTCAAGTATACGGGTACGTTTATCAAAGCAAACGGGTTCTGGTACCCGGGTCCTGGCTACTAATGAGGACCCTGCCTCAGAGGCATACTTGTATCTTTGTTTTTGTGTGTGGGTCAGTCTTGTGAAAGATCTCTCTCTAGACACCATTCAGTGGTAAAGGTGGTGTGCTATGTTATAATTATTATAATTGTTATAATAATAATAATAATTATTATTACTCGCTTAACATTGCCTCTTGAATCTGTCCATTGCCTTTTGTCTCTTCAATTTGTTGTACTAACTGAAGTTTAAAGCTTCATCACTTTGCTGTCTCTTTCCAATTTTTAAATTTTTCTCTCAGTTGTTTCATTTTTGCACTCATCAGAAATAATTCTGTCATCAACATTTTATATTCAGAATTTCTTCAGACAAGCCTTCTCCTAATGCTCTCACACTCTCTGTGATCAAAAACAATCCCAGTCACCATTATAGAGATAACAATGATACCTGATATATTGTACATAGCTTTTAGGCAGAACTCATCCAACATTTCAACTCTGACCTCTTCTTCACCCATACATGTAGATTCACTGCTTTCAACATTATCTCAACTATTGTTAACCTTTTTTTTCTCAATGGCTACATCATCATATTCCTTGGGACACAAGCTATCAATTTTCTTTTAGTAGTTCCACAAACATATGTACAGTATGTTATATCTCATTATTGTGACATTCCATTCGTCATAAGATAAACAAAGAAACAAATTTATCGTGCTAAATATTTTTTCATGTTAACTTCATAGCTTTAATTATTATTCAAACAGGCTGTGATGGTAAACCCAAACACATGGGGCTAGCCATGTATGATGCAATACAGATGTTTGAGAGCCCTGGTTATCCAAATAACTACCCAAACAATGCTGAATGTATATGGATAATCGAGTCAGAGAGGTTGCAAGATGAACGAGCAGTACAAATTGACTTTGATGTTTTCGAAACTGAAAATGGTTCTGACTTTTTAGAGATCCGTGATGGAAAAGATGGCAGTGGCATTCTTCTCGGAAGATTTCATGGTCATCAAGATTCGTCATTTAAAGTTGTATCTCACAGTGAAGCTATGTGGATTCGATTTCATTCAAACAGCCAAAAAACATACAAAGGTTTTGTGGGACAGTATTGGTCAGTTCATTCAAATCGTTTAAGGAAAACAAAAGGTTAGTGATAATAGAATTAAATAAAACAAAGAGTTTCACATTCAACCACCCATCTAGTAAGTTAAAACAAAACTTAAATTTTGAATGATGAGAAGTGGAAGCATGATGGAAATGTCCAGTTTAGTGGCAACTTAGGGTGTGTCACTTGGTATAAACAAATAGATAAATATTCAAATAATTAAATAAATGAATAAATAAACAAGTACAGAAAATGTAAATAAATTAATTTATATTAATTTATTATTTAATTAATGATTTAAAATTCATTCAGTAGCCTGAGTCAGGGAATCAAACCTAGGTCTTTTGCGTAAAAGCCCCCAACTCTGGGGGTTAATTGTTAGTTTTATGGGGGAAGATGTTTTTATTCAACAAGTTGGATTAATGGTAAAAAAGCTGCACTGAAAATGGGAAAATTAAAAGTGGAGTTAATAGGTTGAGGGGCAAACAGAAAAGTTTCTGCATTCACAAGAAAGAGAGATTCCTGCCAAAATTATTCTATATATAATTTTTTTCTGATGGATGATTGTACAGTGCTAAATATTTTCTACATTTTCAATGTCAATGCTTTTTAATTAGTTTTTAATGCTGATACAGTAGCACAGGTTTTAACCATGTAGCATTTTCTCATGGCAGGCCACAGGCTGCTGATCCTCTGCTCTCTAGGCGGAGTTCTTATTGGTATCAGCCTTGTTGTACTTGCTCTTTGTGTATGCACCAGACGAAAGAGCACCAACTCATTGCCACTTGCTGGCCACACTGTTGAAACAGATGGCACTCAGCCCCCATTGCTGTACATGCCCAAGTATCAAGATCACAGAGGCCCTCCACCATGTTATAAAGACTTAGTATAGATAATATGCATCACACTTCCATGGTTGGACTGTAGCACTATTTAATAGGTACACCAAGTCCAAAATGGCAGTGAAGAACTCAGAATTAATAATTATCCAAAGACTTGACCCTTTGCACTTGAAGTTTTTGGCTACAAAATTGCTCGATTAAAACCAACAGTTGTGTTAATAGTTTCATTTGTACCACCAAAAATTTATGTTCTTGCTTTAACACTGTTGAGTTTGCAAAGTACTTTTCAAGAGAGATACTTGGTACCAGAAAATGGGGCATTTTTAGAGACGTTCATCAAACTCTTGCTGAACTGATTTCATCTCTCAGGAGTTTATTTTGATCACTTACATATTAAGAAGAACCATAGCTGTTGTCCATGAGAGATAATCATTTGATAATCAGCTGTTTCAATTTGTTCAGTTGTAAAGATGATAGATACCTTCAGAATCTTTTCTGTAGCTTTTGATGTTTACTAATATTTGTGGTAATCTAAAACATTTCAGATTCTGTTCTTTAACTACTAGATGTGACATTGCAAGGAGAGTACTTTTAGTTTGATATCACTTTAAAAGTGTTTTTTTTTTTGCTCTATTATAGCAAAGTTTTTGTCGGTATGAAAATGTAAATTCTACACCGTAAAAAAGGGAATACTTACTGACGTTTCGGACGTTAGTCCTTCGTCGGAGTATGATTGAGACTGTTAATCTGCATCTGAGGTTTAAACATTTTTGGGCCTTTTTCTTCTCCAAAGTGGCTCAGCTTTTTATATACTGGTCTGAGCGTCCAATGGTTGCAAACATGTAAAGTTCGACCCATGTTACAGAGTCCAGCAACAACAACAACCATAACAACAACAACAACAACAACAGTTTATTTAGTCCTCATTTTGCTTGAACTTAAAAGTACAAATAATCAGAATTATTAAGTACAAGAACACAGTTACTTAAAAATAGCATAGGATATAGGTAGGATGACAAAAAGTTTATTTACTGACTTGACATGGAGTAACAGAAACAGAAAAGAAGACAATAACAATAACAACTGAAACCAAATAATAGATGAGGGACATATTGGTAGTATAGTGCATCATATATCTGAGGAATTAAGGATAGAATCTTTCATTGGTTTCTTAAATTTTAATCTTTTCAGTCTATCTTAAAGTTTTCTTGGATCGAATTCCAGATTTTAACACCTGTGAAGCATATTATTAAATTTGCCGTAGTTTGTTCTAACTTTCGGGATGCAATATGTGTTTTTAGAAGCTAATCAGGTATTGTTTTGATGTATATTACTCACTGAGTTGAAAAAATCAAGAAAAACCGGGGGAAGGTCATTTGAATGAAAATCATACATGAACAAGGGTTTTGGAGTAATACTACATATTAAGTAAACTTCAGTATTTCAAGGTTAAAGAAGAGAGGACTGAAATGCGCATTGAATTCAGAGAAGGTGATCAGTCTAATAGTAATAGCTTTCTTTTGAAGGGTTGCAAGGGGTTTGAGGGTAGACACATATGTGTTCCCCCAGGTCGTCACTGCATAAGATAAATAAGGAAAGATGAGTGTGTAATACAACTGTATTAGTGTGGTCATAGGTACAAAATGTCGAATCTTACTTAATATACCGACACTGCGTTTTACTTTTTACAATATGCTGCACATGGCTTTTCCATGTAAGGTGACAATCAAAGTGACAATCAAAGCAAAATGTAATTGTTGGAATTTGGGACCCACAATGATGACAATGAGAATCCAGATAAGGATTGGAATCCAATGAGTTCAGAATCTGGAAACCATATGGCCACAACCTGTATGCCGGGATTCTGTAACTTGGGTCAATAAAGTGATATTTCCTGGGTGCAAAAAAGATTCCTTCTTCTTCTTAACACCACAAAAAGCAATTGCAAAGACTTAAACAACTTTATGTGAACTTTTTTCATAAAACAAAATGCATAATCAATTAAAACATTTTACTGATTGCTTTCTAGAATCAATCGTAAAATTGCCTGTTAGATGTAAACAAAGACACCAAAAAACACTGGCTTTTTTTAAAAAACAACATAGCAACAAAATGTACTTAAAATTACAGTCATTTAGAGACACATTTATGTTATAACTTGTAAAAAACGAGTTTTAGGTTTTATATTGTGTTAAAGGATATTAAAAGCTAAGTGAAAGAACTGTTTTCCTTTTCTTATGACGTGGTTGTTTTTGTCATAAAATTTTTCATAGTTTTCTAAGTGCAAGTTTCCTTCAAAATGCGATGCTAAATTCTTCTAAAGCTTTCAAGATTAAGGTGTTTTGAATAAATTACTTTTCTTGGTTTTCCATTGCCAGAATATTGTTCAAAGTTTTCGGTTGTATTTTGATTTTAAGGATTTCAATTTATTAACCAGCATTTACTGTAAAATAGTTCACGACTAGTCGGAAAAAGAGCAGAATTCGTGTCAAAATACTATTTGTAAATACTTAGAGTATAATTTTTAGAACGTTTGTATCACACTTAAAATGAAAAGCTCGTACTACAGTGAAACCGAGCCTAAAAAGATAATTTGTAAAGGATATATATCATGGAAGAAATAAAAGTTAGAATTTTACATGTGCTAATTTCATTTACCAAATGAAGCACATCAGCTCCAACGGTCTAAAAAGTGTTTGATTATTTTCATTTACCAGACGTTTTAGAGGGTAAATAATAGATAAAATGCAACAGCGCAATGACCAAGGCTAGTTTTTATTGATTACAAGAGCTGAATTTTCTTGCGTAGAAAGAATTTACACTGGAACAATATTTTAACAACAAACTTTAAATGAGATTTGTATTCGTTTTCCTTTCTCAAATATAAAAGTATGCATAGGAGAACTGAGATATTGCGTTCGCACAGCATTACTTCCTGTTTTAGAGTTGTATTTTGCAGGAACGTGTCGTTTATACAGAAGGCTACTTGAGTATTGTCATCCCTTGTTGTGACCTCGGAAGGCCAAGCCCCTCAACCTATTCTTCCGTATCCTAGGCATCTTTACCCTGCATCCCAGAAACGTCGAAATGGCGAACCACGTTGATATTCCTAAACGTGCGAAGAAAAGTATAGAAAATTCAGAACACCACTGCTGGATGCCTTCTAGTACGACTACAGGCTGCAAATTTTTACATTAGATTCCCGCCTAAACTTTAAAGTCTCCAATTCACTAGCTTTTTAAAACCAGTGTTTTTTAAATAGGCTTTTTGGGCCGGGAAGGGCGCGTAGCGCGCGTGTTAAAACATGGAGGGGGGGGGGGAGGGGGGAAACTAGGAATATGAAGCCTGACACAACAGAGGTTCGAATTTCCGTCTCTTAAAACATATTCCTGTCTTAGTTTTGCTGCCAGTCATATTACCTCCTCCTATCCATCAAACTAGACGCATAGCTGCGTAAACAGCTCGGGCTCTGTCTTTCTCTGTTGCGTACTTCAAATTTTATGAAACATTTAGATAATGTTAAAAAATTGTGCAATCCAAAACATGAAAGCATTAAGAAATCATGCTTAATTGATCTCCTATCCTTTCAAGCTCCTTGCAATCAAATAAGCAAAATAGAGTATACCCGTTATTTCTTACTATACCGGTCGTAGAATTTCGAAAGTAACGACCCCTGTAAAGACGTTTTGTAACTTGAAATGGTCTGACAGTTGATTTAACTTTGAAACATTTTGTGAAAAACAAAAAAGAAAAACAAGAACAGTTAAAGTGTCTGTACATTCAGAAAATGTAAACTTTCCGTACTGTACGCTGAGTTAACCTTTTTTTAAGCTTGGAATCCTTAAACGTTTTCAATACAATAAACAATTTATGTAAACCGCGTCTTGTGCACGTAATTTGTCACCCACAATATTAATATAGGTAATCAAATGTATACTCGTGAAATTAGGCAATAATTTCACTTAATTGCGTTTTGTCCAAATTCTAATAATTTCTAATAAACTTATGAAATTTAAAAGTTTTTGCATTTATGCATAATCCTACGTAACAAGTTTAACAAACTCTTAGACCATCGTTCTATAACTCTACCTCTAAGCTATTTGCTAACTATGTTTTCTCGAATCTTTCTAAAATTTTATTACTGTTTGCGGCTTTTCTTCCTTTGTTATCTTGTTTACTTATTCCAAGGCACGGTTAGCAAAGTTAAAAAAGATCTAAAAAGCTTTAATTTTTAAAACGGTTGTGGTACTTTTCTGTTTTGTCTCAAGAAACATACCTGAGAACTGCAATTTGGTAAATGACAAACTTGTGATGTAAAGTTGTTATCTGCAAACTTTTGTCAAGGCCGTCAACAAGCCCAAGCAAATTTTTCAGTAACACTGTATAAATTATTTCATCGTAAATTATAAATGTTCTTCACCTTTTCTCAGCCTCAGCATGTTCTTAACATGTTCTTAAATTTTTGGCGATTTTCAGCCTCATGTTCTTATAAAAAGGGTTCTTGTAAAAAAAGTGTGTTCAACAAACATTCTCAAAAGTAACCGTACTTATATTCATTTAGTCAAAAAGTTAGAGATCACATCAGCAATCAAATATCTTATTTATTAAATCCTACTCGTATATATACACAATATTATCTATTTGATCTAAAAGTTTTAAGGTCTTTTCGCAATTTTGTCTTAACCGATTCAATTTTGTATATATTTATTGATAGTTGATACTTAACATTAGGTGGCCGGAAGTTATTAAAAATGAACAACTGTGGGATAGGACCAGACAAGCCCCAATCGAGTCCCAGATTAAAAATACGAAAATATGGATGGATTGGTCACACGCTCCGCAAGCCTGTTTCTAACATCACTATACAAGCCCTTGTTTGGAATCCGCAAAGGAAGCGGAAGTTTGACCGACCAAAACAGACTTGACACAGAGGTGTTGATGCTGAGGTGAAGGCAGCTTGTAACACGTGGTCCGAGCTGAAGAAGGTTTCCCAAAACCATGTGCGTTGGAGGGGTGGGGTTGGGGCCATTAGTTCCACCTAGGAATTTACAGGGATAGGAGTATTGTATATTTATAGAAAGTTAGACAATGGATAATTTAATGCAAATTGTCGATGGATACCATTATTTTATGGCAATGTTACAATAAATCACTAGTTTTGTTACTATTATTACCACGGATTATCATCAAAGAAAAAATACGAGCTTATATGCTAGAAGATGACTATCAATAGACGTCATATTCAATCTGGTATGGAATTTTCACAGCTGAATTAATAATAATAATAATAATAAATTAGGATTTAAATTGTGCCCTTTTCATATGGATATGATCAAAGGCGCTTTACAATGATCAGTACATAGGTTCCAAAGGTTGTCATGCCGGGGGTGGTGGTGGAGATAAGCGCCCACTACTTAAAAAATGCTCCCATGGCACGCGTACTTCCATAGCCTCTGACAACCAAGTCCAGCTCCTGGCCTTCTCGTGTGGCCTAGTCTCTAAGCCCGGCGGAACTGTTTTATACTAACAGGAGAAGGGGCAAAGGCGGTTCTCTGGCGCCTCAAAACCAGACGCTTCGGGCAGATGAGGCTCGTTAGCCTTGGCTGGTAGCTCATCTAGGAGAAGGAAAACTCTGATTCCAAACCTCCGCTGTCTTGCGGCTATACCCACTCAGGGAAAGACTATGGGAGTTAACCCAGAAGAAAAATCAGGAGATGGAGTCCCTTAGGCGCTTTGCTGAACTATAATTTGTCACAATTGCGGCAACTCCTGCAGCCCAGGCGTAACCAGAATGTTATGCACTGCATCCCTTCTGGCCTCCGCGTCTGGGCCGAGAGGGGAGTCGTGGCGCTTGGGCAACCCATGACTCTCTCATATCCTCATGACTTTCTTCTCGCCCAGGACCATTGGCGTCCACCATCCATTTCTTTCTTTCATTTTTCCACTTCTCCTCAAAGACCTGTGGCGATGGGCGATGGGCAACGGTGGCAGGCACAGGATGGTGCTGGGAGCCACTAGTCTTGAACCTGCACGCAGGCGGTCATTGTTTGATGGTCGTTCTCAGCTTACCAAGGCAAGAGCTGAGTCCGGCAGCATCTGTGACGACAGAGCAGCCCTTTTCAGGGACAGCACTGCTCTCCCCCATGGGGGAAGGGTCTAGAAAAGGTGACCTGAAGAAAGCTTGCCTCACTTAACCCTGTCAGCACACCGCAGCTGACTGGGCATCCAACTCTGCGGTCGATCAAAGTCTAAAAGAAATTCTAGAACTGGTAAACGGCTTACATCAATGTATTTTGGGGCATGGAATGTGAGAACCCTTATGGACACAGCTAAAAGCAGCAGACCTGAGCGCATGACAGCCATCGTAGGAAATGAACTGGCACGATACAACATCGATATAGCTGCCCTCTGCGAAACTCGCCTTGCAGAAACTGGCGATCTAACGGAACATGGTGCTGGCTACACCTTTTTCTGGAGTGGCAAGGGTAGGGACGAGCCCAGGGAAGCTGGGGTTGGCTTTGCTGTCCGCACAGAACTTCTAGCAAGGATCACGGCCCTACCAACAGGAATCAGTGACAGGTTGATGACAATGCGAATCCCACTTGCAGCGCATACAAACCTCACTTTAATCAGTGTATACGCTCCGACTATGGCGTATTCTGATGAAGAGAAGGAGCAGTTCTATCTGCAGCTTAGCAACATCATTCGGGCGGTGCCACAAAGTGACAAATTGCTCATCTTAGGTGACTTCAATGCCCGTGTAGGAAACAGCTCTACTACTTGGCCCAATGTACTTGGTCCCCATGGAATTGGCAACATGAACTCAAACGGGCTTCTACTATTGTCACTCTGTGCCGAGGAGCGACTCACCATCACGAACACTCTCTTCAAGCTACCTGATATCCACAAAACAACCTGGATGCATCCCCGTTCAAAGCACTGGCATCAAATCGATTTCATCCTTACAAGACGTAGGGACATCAAGGACATCACGATCACTAGAGCGATGAGAGGTGCAGACTGCTGGTCTGACCACCTGCTTCTGCGTTGTCGGGCATCATTTCAGCTACATCACAAACACAGACACCAACCCAGTAACCTAGTCAGGAAGAAATTGGACGTAAAGAAGCTACGCGACCCAGACACATGCTCGGCTCTTGCCGACTCATTGACAAGTGCACTACAGGATACTCCTACAGATGGTGACGATCTCGAATCTGTGTGGTGCACCTTTAGAGATACCGTTTATAACACTGCAAAGAGCGTACTTGGTCATCCAAAGAGAAAACAACCTGATTGGTTTGACGAGTGTAATCAAGAGATACAAGATTTGCTTACACAAAAGAGAAAAGCTCACGATGCATGGCTCAGTGACAAATCCTGCCAGGCAAAGCATGATAAATATAGACGGCTAAGATCCGAAGCACAGTCGAAAATCAGAAAGGTTAAGGACAGCTGGTGGGCGGCGAAGGCAGTGGAACTCCAAAGCTATGCAGATCAACATGATTCAAGAAATCTGTTCTCTGGTCTCAAGGCTGTATACGGGCCAACGTCAAGAAGCATGACCCCCCTCCGCTCTGCTGATGGCAAATTACTAACTGACAAGGCGCAGATATTAGAGCGTTGGACTGCACACTTCAGTCAGTTACTAAATAGGGAGTCCACTGTGGACGACCAAGTGTTTGCAGACATTCCCCAGCGTCCCATCATTGCTGCCCTTGATGGATGTCCAACTGTTGCAGAGATAGTTAAGGCCATTGAGCAGTTACAGTCAGGTAAAGCACCAGGTCCCGATGGTATCCCCCCAGAAGTTTTCAAAGTGGGTGGTCTTGCCCTCACCAAACACCTTGTAGCCCTCCTTCAGCTATTCTGGGAAAATGGGCTGCTCCCGCAGGACTTCAAGGATGCAAACATAAATCACCTTTTCAAGAACAAAGGGGACAAATCTGTTTGTGACAATCATAGGGGTATCTCCCTTCTCAGCATCGCAGGAAAAATCCTAGCTCGCGTCCTCCAAAACAGGATGGTAATGCATCTGCTTGACACTGTGATTTCTGAAAGCCAGTGTGGTTACAGAAAGAACAGGGGTACAACGGATATGATTTTCACGGTTCGTCAACTGCAAGAAAAATGTGTGGAACAACATCAAGATCTCTACTTGCTCTTTATCGATCTCACTAAGGCATTTGATACTGTCAGTAGACCTGGCCTCTGGTCCATCCTTGCCAAACTTGGTTGTCCTCCTAGCTTCATCAGAATAGTCCGTTCTTTTCACGATGGTATGATGGCCAGAGTGTTGCATGATGGTGACTTATCCGAACCATTCCCTGTTTCAAATGGGGTAAAGCAAGGCTGTGTTCTGGCACCAACCCTATTTAGCCTTATGTTTGCAGAAACGCTCTCCTCTGCTCTTGCTAACACCGACGCTGGCATCCGAATTCGCTTCAGAACTGACGGTCGTTTCTTCGACCTCCGGCGTTTAAAAGCCTACACAAAAGTGCATGAAGCCCTTGTGCGAGACTTCTTGTTTGC
>JAOTRI020117920.1:0-12398 GCA_028564885.2 Zoanthus sanctaehelenae | reverse complement strand
TAATAGACCACTAGTAGCGTAGCCAATCAAAATGCAGGATTTGCAATAGTCCACTAGTTGGGTGATACTAATTAACATTAGACACTTTTGCCAAGTGACTATAATCATGTTATATTATGGATACTCATTTAGCCATATTATGGTAACCTTCCTTAGAAGTTAGACTGATGTTATTAAGAATGGCACACTGCCTAATAGGATAAGTTTAGTCAAAACCTCAAAAGCAATTAAGAGTAAATATTAATAGTGAATAAAGTGTGAATAGTAAACATGATTGTTTGTTTATGGTAACACATTAAAAAGACTGTTTACTTTTTAGTGTCTTCCCCTGTGTCAATATGTGATTTAGTTTTCAAGTTCAAAATTTATTCATAGTAATCGCTTTATCATAGATATTTTTTTCAAAATTTGCTTTTGAATTAATATTGATTATTTTCATCGGAGCCAATATATGTTTTTGGTTAGAAGCAGAATTTTGATATTGATTTAATAAAGCTAAGGAATATAAGTTATCATGTAATTACCCATGAAATATGTATATTTCTCCCTTTTGAAAACTTGTTATTTTTACTAGTGAAAATAACACGTTACCATGGTTACACCTTGAGTGTGCTTCACGGCAGCTTTGCGATTCATTCAACGTGGTTGCAAAGTATTTTATGGATAATTATATGATAAACTACTACACTAAGCTCACTCATGAGATATTTTTTCAACACTCAAAGATAAAATCCGTATCTCTGCGTGCCTATGTAATATCCTCTATTTAATTTCCTTGTAATTGGGAAAATAGATGATATTGGTGGAACATTTCATATTTCCTGAGAGGATAGGGAATATCGAGTTGAGCATATTCAACTGAAAAACTAAGTGAATAAAGTTAAATTATTCCACTTCCATCTCGAAAATATGTGTACCATCTTTACCAGGTCATGTTTTGACAATAGGAAGCTCTTTGTATTTTTTTGTTTCATACATATTTTAAATGCATATTATTTACTTTGATCCAATATAATCTCATTTAGGTTATCATTTAATATGATTTCTTTTACCTTGCTATGTAAACATCCAAGTCAGATTTGTCTTAGAAGGAATGTTATTAGTAACTGTTGTTTTGGTAGATTCTTCTAGATTAGCTGGAAATGCATCTAAATGAATACTTGAAATTACGCCTTACGTAACTGAACACTTAAGATGAGTGGCGCGTAAAAATCCATAAACACTATTTTTACTTTTGTTTTTTGTTTGCACTTTTGTCTTTAACTATATTCTTTTTAGCTGTTTTAGGAGAAATTTTTGGCAAACTTTTGGTTTGTGGTTTGTGAACCAGGGCTGACAGTAGCTCGATAAGACGCGATTATGGTTCGTTTTCTGAAATTAACTTGCAAGTTTACAATAGTCTTCATTTTTTAAACTTGATATTTTGTGATAAAAAGATTTCTAACCAGCTATACTCAAAATGCGTAATTACTATTTATTGAAGGAACTGTGTTTACAAAGGTTCTATGTGTAAATAAACAAGATGCATTAACTTTTTTAAAGAATTGATTCTACCTCTTCTGGTTAAAACTTAATTGGATTTGAATCGAAAACTAAAAAGTGAAAAAATTGTGAAAACCATTAGCACTAACCCAGGGTTAAATATTTCATCAATGTCTTTGTTTCCAACTTTACTGAGTTACGGATTTAGGATGCTCTAATAATATTAATATTTACCTGGGGTTCTTACAATTTTTTCTCGGAAAATCTAAACAGAATTTTATTTACAACTACAATCTTTTTCAGAGTCTAAATGGTGTTTGTTCCAAAGATTTTTTTAATGCTTCTTGCATATCGAGACGAATGATCAAGAATCCATACGGACTGGTATGTATTTGTTGTGAAACTTATGTTTCTTCTCGTGATACCTAGAAGATCAGTTTTAAAGTTAGGCCACAAAATTAATGTTAAAAGTTATTTAGGAACAGTTATAAAAATTTTGTTAACCGTTTAGGTGTTCTACTTCTGTAAAGTAGGGGAATTAATGTACGGGCAGGATACACTCTGCCACAACTATAGAATACCCCGCAACTGTTGGTAATGAAACGGTGGTTTATTCTGCGGATTCGTCGTTCTCTAAAAACAAATATGCCGAGTTATGTTACTGAACGACAGTGGCGGGGTATTTAATAGTTATTCCAATCGCGAAGTGTAGCAGCCATGCTTAAGGCGTCCATGGAAACTTTATGTTTGAATGTAACTCACGGATAAAAAGAATAGCCAACAGAACAATATTTCAGCTAGCCTTACTAGCTTTTATGTAAGGCAATGGATTTTCAATGCGTAATTTGAGTGAGGTTGGAGATATGTCAGCAGCTGTGAAGTTGCAACCACCCCTCCCCCTCCATCCCTTTCAAAATTTATGGATCTCCTTCCTCAGTGTAAATATTTATCTCTACTTTCTCATTCATTCTGATACCATCAAATTTTTTTTTGAATAATTCATAAAACCATTTTTGAGGAAAATGGAAGCTAATTTTCTCACCATCAAGTTCGAATTCCAAGTGTTTTTGAAACATACGATTTAGACATGTACAGCTTAAATATAAGGATTTTTTTTATCTTTGAAACTGGGCTATGCCTAAGAGAGTTATGAACATCAACTAATTTCAACTCTCAGGGTTGGGTTGTATGACTGCCTAACTTTATCCCTAGTTTAAGCGACAAGTAATTTCTTGTACAAGAAAACAAAAGACGAGATAAATATTTAGCCCTGGGTTAAAAAGCCGATATTTTGTCTAATATAGAGTTATCAACATAGTTTCAACCCTCGGGGCTGGTTGGTTGCTAAACTTTAACCTGCATGGATTTACTATGAGCAACATTTTGAGAAGATAATTTCTTGCGTAAGAAAAACAAAAGAGGGAGTAGATATTTAGCCCTCGGTTAGTGCTAATCGGCTTTCGAACAGCTGGCCCCAGATGTCTAAACCGTTCAAAAAGGCATTTCCGTAGCCTTAAACAGCCAAATAGGCTAGGTTTTACTTTTGAAGTTTTATGTATTTGCCGAACCGTCTCAAACATTTCCAAACTCATTTTAAAATAATTCATCAAAATGTAAATGTGAGTATAATTAGCATATATCAGTTATGTTTTTACGATTAAAACGATATATTAAACATTCGAGACAGTGTTTCATCACAACTCCAAACACCTAGAATTTTGTCAATAACACTTCGATGCGCGTTGTACTTTCAACTTCCTTTTCACTGTTTGGAAATGTGATGAAATACTCTCTTGTGCATGTTTGATATATTTTTAAAGGAACGGGATATAATCCTAAGAGAAGAGGACTTTCTGCATTGCTGTTTTAGAAATAGGTAAATGGCTTACACCGTAGTGAAAAAAATGTTCAACTGATGTTTCGGACTGAATTCCTTTGTCGGACCTAGTGAATTCGGAGTCCCACTGCGACGAAGAACTCCAGTCAGAAACTTCAGTTTCAACAAGATCATTCTATTTTTTATTTCTGAGTTGAAGCTGTTTTTGTAGAAACGCCAAGGTGAAATTCTATTTTCGGTATTACTGAACTGAGCTGAACAGCAAGCAGCTATTTTTTTACTTTTAAAATTTCCAGCTGCATGATATTCATTGGCCGTTCCACGTTTTCAGTTTGTCATTTATTTTCAGACTTTTTACATAACAAAAAGGTTATACAAAAAATGGTAATGGCTCAACACAACAACTTGAGAAATGTCTCCTTACTTTAATAAATTGTTAAAGCGACTAGTAAGTTATTATCACAATTATATAACACACAACGTTCGTATACGAGTCCTCCAGGGATGCTTTGTTCAAAGGTTCCTTGTGTGACCCAAATTGCAGCAACATCAGCTTTGATCTCTATGGAAAAGATCACACATGCATAGAAATTTTCATTTTTCCTGTGGAAAAAACTGTTATGATGCACGTGTATGCCAATCCGTCAAATCCGTCTCTGCCTGCAAGGTTGGAAACAAAACCGAGAGTTTTAAAAGAATTAACCTCATGCCAGAGTTATAACTAATATGGCACTAAATAAATTTGAACAACTGGACTTTGACGGATCTTTTCTTTTGCATATGCTGGTTCAATTGGGCCTTAAGAATTGTAATTTAGAGTTATTTCGTTAGCAAAATCGAAAGGAATGCATGAATGTATGGAATGCTGAGCATAAAGAAAAGGAGAACAGAGAAGGAAAGATAGAAAAGGGATTTTAAACTTTTATGAACCACAACTGTGCATGAGGGCGTGGAATGAAGTCACTCACTCAACTGTATTACAGAAGAATTAATTTCACTTTCTAACACGAAAAAACTATACATATTTCAAATATGTGAATCCACATTTCATTTGAATTATCAGTATCACCTCACAGCATTACCGTTTAATTTCTAGCAGAATATACTATAGTTTTGAATATATTGGTTGAAATGCGGGGTCAGAAAATTAAATCAAGCTTTTTTATAAGAACCAGTAAAATTTGCCGAGGTTCATTGTCAGTTAATTTTTGTGCGGCTTAGCTTCAATTTAATTTTTTTTCTATTTCCGTGGTAAGAAGGGCAACCGTCGCCATTAATTTACCTAGATGTTGATGAAGCGGTTTAAAGACAAGCACTGAAAAACAACGCTGATCGTTCACATTTTGGGGAGATCTCTCTATATGAACACGAGTATTTCCGGCGGAATTGTTGTCTCGAGGTTATTCATTTATAAGTTCAGTTGACTTTTTATTCTGCTTATTGCGATTGTAAATTACAAGATTTAGTAAAGCTTGAACTAAAAACATCTTCATCTTTTTTTCTGAACACTATTTTGCATGTTTGAAAAAAAAACGTTACTGATTACATGTATGTATTAAAATTGCACTTTAATCCCCAATGGCAAAGCCATATGGTAATCTATTACCTTTGAAACTATTCTATACCACAGTCATTTCACGAACGAAAATTCTATGTCACCGATATTCCTGAAACTAGGAAAAATAGGAATATATATCAAGCATAGGTCCGAAAAACAATATTTTTATAAAAGTGAGTGTAGTATAGGTACGGTTGATAGTGAGCATAAGGGAAGAGAGTTTGAACATTGTCGTTTTTACGTTGTACCCAAATTAAGAAATATTTTTTCTTCAAATTGACATCTGAACAGACATAGCTAGAATGCTGCTGAAAGATTAATCAGTGCAAATAGTATACTAAATTGTAAACTGATCCTAAAAGCTTCACACAATGTTAACGATCAATGCGCATGCAATTGATGCTCACTTGGTTTTAACAAATCGGACACACACACACATGGAGACAGTATCGGAATATTTTATTAACAACAAAACAACAACTTATTATAGTGCAACATACTGTATTGCTTTTGCAGTCTAATAATTTTAAACAACTAGTTTAAAATTTATAGCAAAGAGGATGATCAATGTTCAATCGAAGCATGCCTCGTAAATTTTAAAAATGTCAGTCATATTTCTAAAATGCAACAAAACAGTATTGATTTAGCGTTATTTCTAACATTGGTACTTCGAAAAGTCAGTCATCAAATGTAGATAATAAAACAAAGTTTTAAAATGAAAACATAAAATTCATATATTAACGTTTACTTTTTTTTATTAAAGTTTTGAAATAGTCTGTGGTGACTCGTTTCTAGCTCAAACGATTTTGCAATCGCAGATGTTGAAAAGTCGTTGTTATTTAGAAATGTTAAAACATTGTAACCTTAATTGTTTAACGGGAATTTATGGGCGGAAATTCATATTTGCATGTGTCACGAATCTCCTACACTTTGCATCAACCAGGTTATTTTTAAATTACTTTTCACGCCCATAATAAATATATAATAAAATAATATATCTTATTAGACAGTTTAGTATGTAGTATGGCTGGATATTTTAACGAGTCTTGTAGTATTGTAGTAATACACAATACGAGTAAAAATATCAGCCATACTATATAGTAAACTGTCTAGTAAGTGATTTATTATCTAATCTTTTATTCGTGAAAAACTACGCCACGCGCGAGGTAAAACAAGTTTTCTGGAGTACGAATATCGCTCAAAACGTACATTACGGCTGGATATCTGTACTCGCCCCAGACCCTCTCATGCCTCATGGTGTGGTTTGTACGGTTATTCGTGCAGTTGGATAATAAATTTTAATATTTTCATAAAGCCCCAGTTTCTATCATTTGTTTTCACCATTTTAAACTATATCATGTTTCTCTACATTCTATTTCTTGGAAAGCTTATTATTAACAAAACCAACAAATACATGCACAAAACAAGTTGTCTGACACTGACTACAGAAACAGATAAGACAAGGTAAATGACAGAGGAAGCGACCTACGCCTGATTCTTACCGACTAATTGATGAATCGTCTAGCAATGTCAACCAATAGGCGGAGGGTGAGGCCAATTTCATTGGTGAAACTCATCTGTGAGGGGTAGAAGAATTTGATGGTAAAAGTTCAATTTGGACAAAACATAAAGCTCAACCTATAAAATTGCTTACTTTCGACAATATTAACTGTATCTGATCCGTTTTCATATTTTTCTAAAGCTCAGTTATAACAGCTGCAAGCAAAAACACATTATTGTGACAATCAAGCTCTAACACTTCCAGTTCGGTGCAACGCTGATGAGTGATGGTTTTAAAAATTTTTAATCATTCAATGTTACTTAATCACACTGATGAGAAGCGTTTTACCGACTGATCCGGTCTTCTACAACATTCAATGTCTTAAGCAAACATTTCTTTAAGTATATAAAGAACTGCTTCGTGAGTTTGGTAATGGAGTCGAAACCAATTAGAAAAGAACGCCCTTTAGTTAAGGTATCCTGCTGATGAACAGTAACTATTTTGCTTTTTTTCAGAAGCATTTATAGTTTATCTGTTCAGGTGTCAATTTCAAAATTAGTAGTGCCATACGTTTTTATATTTGTTTAGATTTATGGAAATGTGTTCTAGAACATTGGTTGGCTTGTACATACAATACGTATTTGTTGGCAATGAGATTCATTTGTAGTTCTGTATTACTTCAAATTCTCATCTGTAACGTCTTAACATTTGCACACTCAGTTTTTTTTTATAAAAACAACTCTATATAATGCACTAGTCATTTGTTTCCGCCGCCCCCAAACACCCCGCGACATAGCGGGGGAATTTACAAACAAGCGATGCTAATTATGGGGAATTCCACCACCCACCAGGGCAGAATTTCTTTGCAAAACCACCATCCCCCGCGGCTAGCTGAAAGACCTTGGAAAAGAAGGGATTGTCTATTTCTGCACTAAATACATATTAAATGGTATTCACGCAACAACAAAGCGTAAACATAGTCTCTGGATAAAGGTCAAAGTGTTGTCTTTCAAATGTCATCAAGTTTATCAATGAATGCATTCATTTACATATTCATTTACATATAAAGAATATAAAAGGATTGTTGACACTTACTTCGTCACGCTATCCTCTCTCGTAGCCATGTTGGATCGCTGCTTGTGTGGAATGCACCCAGAATCCTTTGCACACAGTATCCTTGAGAGCGCTTTGTTTTTGAAAATTTCCCCCGGGGTTTCCCGGGGGTATTTTAGGTCAGACAAATATGAGGTAAAATACCTGGGGAACCGGGCATAAAAGTATCGCAAAGCTGCAGTAATTCCCCCGCTATTGCCCGACAAAGTCCCCGCATGTCGCGGGAGTGGGTGCGGAACAATGAGGCTCAAATTTGCCAAATTAAAATTCAAGATAAAACACAAGACGTTTGGCAGTGGTTAGCATTTGTATTTAGAATGTTAGTCGCATTGTTTTGCAATGTCTTTATATATTGTTTGTATTATGATTTTTTCCTCAATTTCAGCTGCTAAAAATAAGAACGAATCAAGAACAATCTGAGGCTGAAATAGCCAAAAAATTTTAAAGAACAATTAACCTCTGGAAAATTTACTGGTGAAAAGCGCGTATTCTAACTTTAGTTTTACTCTAGGAAGTTACTAAAACCAGCTAGGAATGGGGAATGGGGAATGCTTTTTAAAATACTGTTCAGCGGCGATACAAAAAAATGTCTTGGGCTTCCTGTGGAATCCGACTGTCATTCCTGCAATACTCGATGCACAAACCTTCAGGTAAGCTTTCGCATAGATTTATTGTTCAGAAATGCCTGACCTTGTAACTTTTTATGGATTTTAATTAAAATAAAACCATTCCCGATTCCCCATTCCTGGTTTTACTCTAGCTGCCCTAGAAAATTTGTTTTGCGTAATGAGATATTGAACAAAGAAAAGTTTTGATTTCATTTTTATACTGTCAGTCGTCTCCGATCCGCCGCTGTACAGATTTGCAGGATAAAATGATTTGATATTTTTTGAAGACGCTTTCTGATCTTGAGTTCTAAAAAATCCGACACCCTTTACACATTTGTAACAATGTTCGCGCAGTTTTTTCACTTTTTTTAACACATTAGACACACTTCTCGGATAAGGACTTTAAACCGTAGGCCCTCGGGGATTATATATGTGTTTGTGTGTGTTTGTGTGACGTAATGTGAAAGATCTCCGTCCACCTTAGAGTGGTAAAGATGGTGTCCTCAATTAGTAGGCCTTTGGCCGGCTAGAAAGACTTGACACCTAAATAAAGTCTTTATTTTTATTATTACTTAAAAACAAAATTTAAACATAATAGTTTGTTTATTATGCAAAACAAAACTGTCTCGGAATTGAAGACATGTTCAGGGTACGGTTAATTGGAACATGCAAGTCGTGTCCGAGCAAAGATATCACTACTGCCCGCTTAATTATTTGATATTGTCCTTTATAGCCCGTAGCAGTGAATAGTTGACAGGTATTAAACGGGGCTTGTCGTCATACAACAACAAACAAAAAGATGTACCCCCAAATCGTAAAAAACTCATTTAAGCAATCTAATGCTGTAAAAAATTGATTCATCTTTCAAAAGATATAAAACAAGATGAACATAGTGTAATCTTTAGACAAAGGATTCGATGGGCTGAATTTTGAATGCTGCTTTATGCCAGAAATCTGTCCCTAAATCTCCAAAAAAATATGAACAACTAATTTAAATTGTTAGTTGTTTTGTTTTTTCAGGCTGGATTTTTTTTTTTGGATACTGACTTTTTCAAGTTTCATCTGTTCATATGCATGGCTAGCTAGCTAGCTGTATGTTCTTACAGAAATTGATACCTGCGACAGATGGGTCTTTCTGTGAGACATGAAATAATACGGGAATTAAAGAAGATTATGTTCTTAGAAATTTCGAATGCGTTTTTTTTATTCATTTTTATATTCATTTGACATTTATCGACTTGCATTTAAAAGTTAAAAAAGTAAACAACTCCGAGTTGTTTGCGAATTTTTACTCTCAAAATATTTTCAAAATAATGGCAATACATTTAATTTTCGCGAAAGATAAATGTTTCTGGAGTACTACTACTAGCTAATAACGACATTGCGACAACGTAATGACGATAGAAGTTCTAAACTACAACCATTCATGTTTTCATAAAAAAAATATTTGTTGTCATTACTTTAAGCAGTGTTAACAATGGTTTTCAAAACAACCAAAAGTATCTACATTTTCCTGAAGGAGACAAACAGAGGCCACATTTTTTTGATCAATAGTCTCTTTGATAAAACAGCCCAATTTTCTCCCCGATTCTACAAAAAGTCTTTCCTTTAGAAAAATAGTTCTTTTAATCCGGATTTGATTATCTTAAGATAACAAATGGGTCTGTGCCTGCCAATAGCTTTCGAGTGAATGAAATCTTTGACAGTTTTTTTGTATTTCTTAGAATAATTTGTTTAGTACAAAGTAAACAGAAAAAAAATATTTATATATATAGTTTTAAAACTTACCCACCGGCTGATTCATCATGTCATTGGTAATTGACAGATAGCAGGTTTTAAATATTTGAACACGCGATGCGTGATTGATAAGTTTTGATGTCAGTCGGAGAATCTTAATTGAATTTCTACTGCCAGACAACTTTATTTTCAATGCCTTCTTTATTTGTGTCTAAAAATGTAGAAAATCTGTGTACTGTCAAATCATTTTCATAAAGGATCACGAATCGCTAATTGTAAATTTCTTTTATGCATCCTAAATGTATAATTTCTGGAAATGTTTCCATCCAGACTAGAAGACTCACCAAATAACGTTTAGGCTTGAGGGCCTGTTCATATGAAGGCGGGCTAACCCACTAAACGTATGACGCTATCAGGCCCTATTCCGTAAGATTCTAGCAAGCGGTGCCGCTTCAATTCTCGTTTGACGCAACCGAGATATCGGCGATCGGCCATCTTTTTTGTTTGGAGGTAGAGTTTTACTAGTGCGTATGCTGATTCATGTCAAGTAACGCAAACTCACAATAAAACAACAACAACAACAACAATATTTTATTGGTGCTTGGAAAACAAAGAATGTTTCCATTAGTATTAATCCAATAAATGTAAAGTAACTACAGGAAAAAAAGAAAAGGGTTATTGAAGTAATAACATTTCTAAATAACAACGACTTCTCAACATCTGTGATTGCAAAATCGTTAGACCTAGAAACGAGTCACCATAGACTATTTCAAAATTTTGATAAAGAAAAGTTAACGTTTATTAATGAATTTTATGTTATTTATTTGAAGGTAAATGAAATCAGAACTTACAGTTTGTATTGATTTATCTTTCATAGATATTATGTAGTGAAACAAACTTGAGTTATCAATAGAGAGAAACTCGCGTTGAGCACTTTTCTTATAGATTCAGTTTTAATCTTGACTAAACTATTAAACTGTTGTGTCCACAATGAAACAAGTAATGAAATTCATTAGCTATTTCGTCACGGTCACAAACTATATGATGATAAGAATCAAAATGGCGCTCGAGGAAACTGATAGCGAATTAGTTGCGTTGTCGCAAGAATTCTGTTACAATAAATCTGAAGACTTATTGTGTTTCCGCTCTCTCGATGAGTCCATAAAACTGTAAAATCAGATACGCATGTGAGAAGTGGTTACTAAGATTTACATATATATTGTTTATATTATATGCTTTTCAGTTTTGCACCGTTTAATTACTTTGTTTACTTCGATATATTACGCTAGTAAACCTGAAACCGAGACTAACAGGCGGTATGATAATTGATTGTTGTTTTCTTATATTAAAAGACATAAACAATTTGTCTCGCTAAACGGGCAGGCCCGCTTCTAAATGACCGAACCCAATATATACTACTTGCAATGTCATACAAATGTCATTTAGTTTTAGTTTTATTATCAGATCTAAATCCTATACTGCTGAAGAATAGATATCTGAACAGACATAACTATAATGCTGCTTAAAAAAAATAGCAAAACAGTTACTGTTCATCAGCAGGATGCCCAAATTGTGTGCAATTCTACAATTGGTTTCGGCTGCATTAAATTGATTTGAGATTGCGCAAGACTCGCAAATTACCGATTTAGGAACACCACCTTGCCAATAATATGTTTTTGCTCATAAAAGGATTTAATGCGTCGGTGTTTCAACAGAAACATTTTTACATTTACTCCGACGAAGGATTACAATGATTCAAAAACGTCAGTTCTATAACTCGTTTTTACTATATCGAAATCGAAGTTACCCGATGACTGGTGAGACCAAACCTTAACAACAACTGAGCAACAACAACAATCAATTTATTTTACCTTGTTGAACATTTTTACAAAAAATTAAAGTAATCAGTTATGAAATTGCAAAGAAAAAGAGCACAGTTGCTTTGGGGCTAAGGTACTTCCTTTACTCTAATTTCGCGTCTTCTCGGATAAGGACAATAAACCGTAGACCCTCGGCAGAGACATATGTGTGTTATGTAGGAATGCGCACTGTCATGTATAATGTGTCAGTGGTAAAGATGGTGTCCTGAATTAGTGGACTTTGACAGCTAAAAGAATTGACACCTAAAGTTTGCTAAATAAAGTCATGATTAAAATTATACTGTGGAGTGTGGAACCCTGATTTCGATATTTTTTTGTTCTCGTTTTTAAAGTTAGTTTGTTGTCATTCTGAAACCTCAACGATGCAAATAGACCTTTGAAGTCCTTTTAAGACTGCCGATCTTTGTTCGGAATCGCGATGAGAAGTTTTTGAACCAAACAAATATATATATATATATATATTATGAAAATTTTAAAGTGTTATAAATATCTAAACAAATAATAATTAATACATAGAGAATTTTATTAAAATGGTTCTTAGCTGTTAAAATATTAATTGTTTATATAGATATCTGAACAGACATAACTACAATGTCAATGTCGCTGAAAAAAAATAGCAAAACAGCCACTGTTCATCAGCAGGATGCCCAAATTGTGTGCAACTCTACAATTGGTTTCGGCT
>JAOTRI020117909.1:0-12398 GCA_028564885.2 Zoanthus sanctaehelenae | reverse complement strand
ATTTACCTATATATTAAAGAGACAAATAAAGGAGTCAACACGACGTCTGTAACTAAAAAATTAATACTATATTTCGGTGTGTGAAGGCTAGTTTGGCTAGCCGAAATATAGTTATTAATTTTTCAGTTACAGACGTCGTGTTGACACTATACTTGTTTCTTTATTAGTTTTTCTAAAAATATCGTCAACAAGAGCTTTACTCCGACGCTAGTAGTTTACAGTTTTGCGTGGTAGATATATTTTCTATATATTAAGCCCGGACCATTTTACCTTTGGGATATAAAAACTTGAGCAAAGTTTAATATTCATTTATCAGTTTAAACAAAATTCTGGAATTTACACCAGCTGGTATCTACTAGCTGATTTCGTTGCTTTCATTTTATACAAAATAACTAAGGAGGATATATTTGTTAAATACCGCATTGGTGTCAAGGCAACACCGTGGGAACCAATCAAATTGTAGTATCGCCATACAGTTAACATTTTGATGAGGGAGGGAGACGTGATTTAATATGGAATCACCGCCACCGGCTCAGAATTTTATGCGCGTGAAAAACTTGAAAAAATCGCGATACAAAACTAATCGCGATTCTGAGCCGGTGATTCCACATTATATTGCCGGTGTTGAGAGAAAATATATTTCTCATATTGACTCCGTGGCTTTGCCACTCCACCAATATGGAATCTATTTTCTCCCAACTAGCCGGCAATATAATGTGGAATCACCGGCTCAGAATCGCGATTAGTTTATAGCACGCAATTAACGTATCGTTGCTATTTATTTTCAGCATGTTTTTAGTTATGCTGTATTATCTATAAGTGATGGTATATGACAACCGAAAAATACAAGTAGACTATCTCGCAAAATCAGTGAGTGATGAATGGCAGCCGTATTCGCAAACTATTGTAAACCATATTGCCAAAAAATGCCGTCATAGGTAGTTGTTATGCCAATGCCAATGGAGTTTAGAATTTTTATTTGAAACATCTTTTGTACGGTAGCTTATAAGGACTGAGGAGCATTAATTGATTACATTTTCATTTTTTTTTTCAAATTCTAGCTCTTTTATCTATGAAAAATGTTGACAGAGTCACTGTTTTTTTTAAAACCATAGTGTTAAAGTGCACTCTTTTTTTATAAGAACCTTTTTTGTAAGAAGGCTGAAAATCGCCAAAGATTTATATTAAAAACATGTTTGGAACATGCTGAGGCTGAGAAAAGGTGAAGAAAATTTATTTATGATAAAATAATTCATACGGTGTTATTGAAATATTTGCTTGGACTTCGTGACTCAAGTTTGCAGATATAACAATTTTACATCAAAAGTTTTTCATTTATCAAATTGCACTTCTCAGGTATAGTTCTTGAGACAAACTTTCGAACCAGCTAATGTATTTTAAAATTCGATACAGTACAACGTACAATTATTGTACAGATCAATGTATACAGAAAAGTACCACATACGGTACATGTATTATTCATAATGTCTAGAATCAAAAAAGATATCTAAGAACATGTTTAACAAATAAACACGTATTTTTTTGAGGCTGGGAAAGATTCGAACGATAAAAGAAAGAAGAAATGTTGTTATCTTTCCAACGTATTCATCAGAAAAAATTTGTAGTTTCGCCCCGAGCGGGAACCGAACCCACGCCTCCCTGTATACTAGTCAGGCGTGTTAACCACTACACTGATATCCGGAAAATATTTCAGTTATTTTAAAAAGAACGTTCAGCCTCAGTCGAAAAATTTGTCGTTCTTATTAAGAAAAAAGGAGTTTATAGATCTCAATATAAGCTTAACTACAAATATTTCAATGATGTTTTTGAAATTTTTCTGCATTTCGCGTATGACTAGAGTAAACATTTTTCGTTATTTTTGTGATGTTGAAGCAGTTTCGGTTTGTATACTTGTAACGTTTCGACGCTCTTTAACTTATGATCATACTTTAATAAATATAAGAATGAATGTTTTCATTTTTTAATAAATGTTTTTCGTTAGAACTAGAAGTAATACATTTTTTAAAGCACCTCATTTTCTGTTCCTATGTAAATCTCTTTTTACTAACTCAAAATTATTTCTTACTAACTTGACATTTTTTATTACAAACTCAAAATGTTTTGCTTTTAACGCAAAATCTTTTGTTACTTTATTTAAAATTTTTTTAAAATGGAAAAAATACCAAAGCTTGAAAATGAACGACTTATCTCCCACCACCTCGTTCTGACAGGTTAAGAGAATATGCTACTGGCAGGATGATTGTAATTTTCGAAGAGGTCAATAAAAGCAATTTATAGATCTGTAAACTTTCGACAGACGGATAAAACGACTTGGAGTAGTATAATTTTTCGGACGAATCTAATTCATTTTATAAATCTATACATCGCAGAATCGTCGAGTTAAAATGCTTGGACAGCTTCGAAATATATTCGTCTTTGAATTTAGAAATATATAGTTATTAATTCGACAATTGCGCAACGTATGAACAAGGCCTAACTCTAATTAATGTAAGACATTTCATTTAGTTTTCGTGATCCTACTATTAGACAAAACCTAACAAGCACTGTACACGGCGTTTTAAAGTTAATTTTTTGCAACTACTCTTCTGTGAAGATAAATATACATTATATCTTTGATTGAAAGAATACATATAAAGTTCAGCCGGAAACACGCTTGGCTAACGAGGGAGGGGTTCGTTGCCGGTTATCATTAAATCCAGCGGATTAGTTTGAGCGCATGCGTAGTAATTCAAAAAACAATCTGAATATTATTATGGCGGAAGTGGCGAAGACGAGAGAGTTCGCTTAAGCTTGAAATGTGGGAGTATTCCATGGAAAAAAATAGAGTTACAATTTTCCTTTTGATAGAGGGAATGCAAGAAACAAATTTCACTGGCACTCAGTGACGGCAAAGTGAGCCATCCTCAAATGTCCGTTGAGGTGAGTTTCACAAATGATCCAACATGTACTATTGCATCACGTGCGACGTTCGAAAAGAACACCAAATATGTTATTATTTCTTGGTGTGAAGCGCTCTCGACTCACAAAAGTTTATTCCATAATAATTATGGTTTCGTTTAATTTATTTACGGTGCTTTGTTTGCATCAATTAAACTTATCGTTGGGGTTTCGCGGACTAAAGGCCATGTCAGTAGGTGTTTCAATCTCAACGACAACCAGTAGTTAATTGCGCCTAACGCCAAAGTACTTATTCGAGAGAGACGAGGTCGCCATGTATTTGACATATTGATCAAGTTATAAGTACTCTTGTCAGTCAGTAACATTGTGATAAACATTGCAAGAGATAATTCCAGGATTTAGAAGTAATATTCTATGGGCTTAGACAAATTTTTAACGCGTATGAACTTGACAACTTTTTCAAAAAGTTTAGCAACCGGATTTGGAATTAATTTTTTATTATTAATGCTAGATTTTGTCATATCTCGTATGTTCTTCGATTCGAGATCGGCTCACACTTTATAGCCATACACAAGTATTTTGTTCTTGGGAACGAATAAAAAATCAAACTTTGGCCCGTTTAATCGAATAGGCAATTATAGAAGTATTCAGCAAAGATGGCTATATTGTATTAGTTGGTTTGACGAATGAAATTAACATCGTTAATTTGTCTGAAAAATGTTTCAGAATGAGAACTAGGAAGCAAGAAATTGTTGAGGTTATAGAACATGATATTCTATTTTTGCCTGCAACTGGAAACTTGAAACAAAGTTTCTTAATTTTTGAAATATAAATAAATATTTAAAGATCCAATATCAACGTAAATGAATTGATCGAATTAATACCGGTAAAGTCAAATCCTTGACAATTTACAGTCTTTGAGGTTTAAAGAATTTGATAAAATGTATCAACTTTTTTTTGCTATTTGGAACTGAAGCCAATATCTTAATTAGTTGTGTTTACAATAGTTTACTCTAAAGTTAAAAATTCAGTAAAAATGTTAAATTTAAAACGAAAATAACTTTTGTTAAAAACCTTGACCTCACTTTTGTTTTCCCTTGTCTGTCAAGGATGTGTTTATAAAATTCAATGATATTATTTAAGTTACAAAAATGAAGGTGAGACTGTAACTGCTACTTGATATTTTCTGTTGTGTGCTTAAAAATGGATTGCATATAATTTTACCTGTGTGAACTTCAAACATTTTTCCTTTGCTTGGCACTAACTAAATGTATTCACTGGCATCTTAGAACTATTTCAGGGCTGTATTATTCATTGTTACAATGAAAGCAAAAGGTTGTACTGTACTGTGACCAACCATTCGTATGAAACTATACTCCATTTAATATGTGAATACAAACCACTCCTTCAAATCCAAACAACCACCTGTTTAGTTGGTTTATTATTTTGCTTGCCCATTTTTACTTGGTCATGACAATTATTAGATAAATATGATTTGTTTCCAAACTTTTTATACAAATTAGGGGATGTCATTATAAATGCTATTTTTAAAGTGTTTTAAAAAGCAAAACTTTCAAGTATGATTTTATACTTTTTGGAATAAGGATGTACTTGCAAATTCTTTATTCTAGTAATATATTTGTAACAAGCTTCTTCAGAGTTTTGGAGCAGGTGGGTGTCATATAAATATAATTTAGATGACTTGGTACTTTTGGTGTGAAACTTGTTTTACTGTTAATGAGTTGAAATCAAATTGATAAAATTTTTCTGAAGGCTGAGCACTTCAGCTTTAATATTCTCATGCTTTATGAACCAAAAATCTAAATGATTTTTTGAAACAGCTGCTTTCAAATCCATGATGTGTACATAGCATTCAAATCCAATAATGTTACATGGACAAAATGATTGACAAATAGTAGTTTGAGACCTTGAATTGAGGGAAGTTATCTTATGCTTGAGAATTCATTCTTATAATTCTAGTGAAAAAGGTAACAAAATTAAAGAACTTTCTCAATCTAAACTTAAATTTTAAATATTGCTCAGCCAACTAATTTAGAGCTACCATGTCTTTCAAATTTGTACTGTAGCTTATTTATACTATTGTGAACATTTAGAACTTTTCATCCAGAGGTTTTAAATTTTTTTTAAAAAAAATACCAAATTCACTGATTAATTTTCAAAAACAAAATCATCCAGTATTTTATCAGTGCAAATCTCAGTGCTGCTATACATATATCCTCATATTCACAGTTTTGTAGGGCCAATCCTCTGAGAAATAGCATTCACTTTCTCCAGTTCACAAGTGATCACATTTAGTCTTTTTCCTTTAATTATTTTATACAGGGTGACATTCTTTTGAGTACAAATATTAGTTAATTTATTTAATGATTAAATTTAAGAACGTCAGTTCTACAGTATGTGTTTAATGGTTGAATAATTATCAGGAAATTTTATATTGTCTTTTATTACTAGTAGTAACTACGGTGCCATTTCATTATGTCAGAATTACATAAGATTGGCTGTTGTATGCTGCAATTCTGCTGCCATGTGGAATTGATGATAAGCTATAAATTATTATAATCAATCTGATTTTTCAGTTTTCATGAATTAGTTTGAAGCTGAAATTAGGAGTGGAGGGTACTCATTTTTCTTTGGACACTCAACTCTCTTTGTTTTCTGTATAAAATTATATATTTACTCCAAAGTTATCAACTAACCACCAAGTGACTCAATTTGTTGGAATAAGAGTGCTTAACTTCCACATAAAATTGTTTTTTGTAATAAACAAGAGGCTCGTTAAGCCTTTACTTGTGGTACGAGTGGAGACTGAAGTGCGGTTGTATTCCAGTTGCACGATGAAAAAGAAAAAAAGAAGTGGGGCGTTCCGACTTATGATATCACCACCAGAGGCATTGACCGCGTGCGACCGGGGACAAATTCCAAATATGGCAGTCACTGGACCGAATCGCTAATCGCGACACGAAGAAAAAAGAAAAAGAAATGGAATCCAAAAGTTGACTCGTGGTACCACGGTACCACGAGTAATGAATCATAAAGTTATGAAATGAAGACTGAGTGAACCACCGCAACCATTTTTAACCCTTTCAGTCCCAATCGGTTATCAGCACCAAACTTCTCCTTACATAACATATACAAAATCAAACATTTAGTAAAGAGAAAATGAGAATTGATCAATGAAAGCAAACTAATGAAGATTAAAAGTAAACTTCTCTCAAACTTGTTCATTGAAAAGTATGAGCTCAAGTTAGGAGAACTAAACAATATAACTGGGACTGAAAGGGTTAAAAGCACAGTTTTAAACCTGCTATATTAAAACATGAAGTACCCATTCGGTACATGTGCGTACTACGTTGGGTGCTTGCAGTGAAGATTGCGGTTTTATTACCAAGGGGATTACTAGCAGTTTAGTCTGCCTGCAACGCACACATAATTCTGTTATTTGGGAAAATATTCAAACATTAAACCCAATAGCTGTTTTGGTAAGGAAGCTTTTCACTAAAACAGAAGATGTGCAAAGGTACAATACGAGATCAACGTGTAGAGGAAATGTTTATATGCTAAAGCTTCATGACTACAAGCTCAAAAGATTCATTTTCACGACCAGGTTCATGTATTATAATTGCTTGCCAGCAAGTTTGCGAAACGATACCAAGAGAAACTTAAAGCAAAAACCGCGAACGTACCTACTGCAGATACTTCAAAACGTTAACGATTATATTGATGTCGATGAAATAGTGTGCGTTGTGCTATTGTCTTAGTGTTTAATATATAAGATCGATGATACAAAATATTCAAACCGTGTACAAAACAAACTTAGGAGTGCATTGTGATTCTTAGTTATTTCTTCTTTTTTATCAACTCCTTATTAACCCTTTCAGTCCCAGTAGTTATCAATACTCAACCTCTCCATACATAACTCACACAAAATAAAGCATGTGGCTATTAGAAAATGAGAATTGATCAAACAAGGCAAACTTCAGAAGATTAAAAGTGAAATTCTCTCAAACTTGTTTAATGAAAAGTATGAGCTCAAGTTGGGAGAATTTAATAATTACACTGGGACTGAAGGGTTAATGCATAATTTCTACCACGTAAAATGTAATTGATAACGGGTAATGGCATGTAGCGCCTGAAGCAAGCTGAAATGTAAAGCTTTTGGTCTCGATAAGTTTTTCTGTATGCGGGGTTGATAAACATGTATTTTTAAACAAATATGCACAATGAATTCTCTGATGTTGATGTGCGAAACAGTTTGTTTTAGCTCATTTACTGTTTAGGTCCTAGTAGCACCAATTTAGCTGTTTTATGATTCTTAACTTTCGAACATGAAATGCTATTAAATCTAAAAATTTCAACAACTCACAATTAAAGACACAACTATCGCAGTTCAAGAGAAGATACACAATTAAGCAAAAGGGGAATGATCCCAATCCAAGGAAGACCTCGTCGACGTAGGGTTAAAATGAACTAGAATGTTTATTGTTTCAAAATAACAATAAAATTCATGCTTTCTTTTCACGCCGACATTTGCACGTGGTCAATTAAGCTGAAGCCATACAACAAGTAATAGTACATTTTGTTCTCAGTATTGTCCGGTCAAAACATAACACTCTTCTTGCGTTTAATATCAGCAAACTTTGAAAGCAGTGATAAAATACACATCTTCCGTTAAAACATCGCAAGCTTTAAAAACAGTGATAAAATACACAAACCAATCTGACAAAGTTCGAATTTTCACCGAGCCAGATACACTCCAAAACCGGATAAAACAACCTCGAAGGCCTCCTGTATAAGGACACGAAAAAACAGACTGCGACTCAAACCGAAAAGGTATCAACTTTTCCTCCTCTGTGATTGGTGTTCACTGAAAAACTCGGCCGATGATTGGTCTGCTAATGCAGATGATTTGGTTTTTGTCATCTACAACCGATTTTGACAGGAACCTATTGTTACAGTAATAGTTACGGAAGTGCTTATTTCGATAGCAATAGTGCGAGCTAGGAAACCTTGCAAGAAAACCTAGCTCGCACAAGCGATTGCTTTAGACAATACACTAACATCAAAAAATTTAGGACGAATCTAATTACCAACAAACATTTTATGAGAATATAACTCAGTCCGAAGATTTTTACCCTCCCAAAACTTATTCGTTATACCATAAAGTCCGTCTGTTTATATTTTATAGACAGTAACAGACAATTTGTTTATATTTTTTTACTAAAATAGTAAATTAATTTGTCCGAAAATAAGTTGTCCGAAATTTTTTGATGTTAATGTAGCGTGGCAGTGGAACCGAAACCAATTGTATACTTTCACGCAATTTAGATATTCTGCTGACGAACACAAGCTATAATGTGATATTTTCAGTACTCTTGGTACGTCTGATCAGAAATGTATTTGCTAATATAACCTTGGTTTTGTACGTTGTCTTTGAGCAAGGCCCCGATACATATATATGATAGTTTTACTCGTCCTGTGTATTTTGACTCGCCCTTTAGGCTTGTCAAAATACTACAACACTCGTAAAAATATCCAGCCATACTACAGCGTGTGCTGCTTATACCAATTTTTATTGTTTTTTCATTTGCTTTGCATTGCTAGCGTTTTTCGGTTACTATGCTCACTTAGTCGGTGGGTCCATCTCAATAGTTTTTCAGTTGGTACAGGATTTAATGGAGCTGAAAACCAATTGTAGAATTGCACACAAGTTAGGCATCCTGCTGATGAACACTAACTGCTTTCATTCACCAGCATAGCAGTTATGTCTTTTCTGATATCGATATCGTAAATGGGTGACTTCAGCGAGAGTGGATTAAATGATAATAAATGTTCAAAAATAAATGTTTTACTGATTTTTTTAACGGATAATTTACACAGTGACAATGATATTGTGTTCAACTCCAATTTATACAGCATGTTTTTACCGCCAGAAAAAAGAGTCACTTTGTTTTCAAACCTGATATATCCATTTGCTTGTTTGAAAGTATATTGCTTAGAAAAATCAACGCAAGTAGCGGTTTTGCTGCAAAAAAAGAGTATAATCTTGAATATATTCTGATGTATCACCTTCAAGAACTTACGTTTTCTGTTGAATTTTCCTCTGTAAGACCGGAATCTTTCTGGTTGTCCCAGCTATTTTGTACACAAATTTCTGCATAATTTGAAAGCAGAATCTCCCCCTGACTGCTTGTCCCTGTACTGCAGTGGGGGTCATCTGTTTCAGTCAGTTTTTCATTCATCAAACGGAGATTTCCATCTCGAACAGAAATCGCTGCTTTGTCTAGTTCTGACAAGTTCAGCTAGAAAAGACGAGAACATTACTGTTTTACTTAAGTATACTGTTTAATCTAAAACAACACAACAAAGTGCCAGGTATCAAAGAATTATTAAGTCATGGAGTTAAAACAGAGGGCACGGCCATCTGCTACAAATGCGGTCATGACTTTTACCAGCAAAGCCAAAATCATAGTAGATCAAGACCCCATGAATATTCACAAGCTAATAAGCCAATCACAAAGCAGAGGTTTCTACAACAGTGATAGAGGAATAAACTGTTACAGGATATTCGGCCAATCAATCATAAACAAGCAGAGGTAAAAGTTGGCTCGAACAAGACCATTAATACTGTAAAATTTGTTTAAAAAACACTAAGCTTTCGCCGTCTAAGCTTCATCAGAGTGGAACGAGAAAATATGAAAATATAGGTATATAAATGTAAAATAGCGAGAGTATAGCGAGGAAGAGTGCTGCAAAGTGATAAAGGAACAATGGTAAAATACATGGACAGAATAATGAACTGTAAAAATGAACGGAGCGCACGCTTGCTCGCTATTTCACATTTATATGCCTTATATGAAGCCGTAGGCGATAAAAGCTTCGTGTTTTTGTAAACAAATTTTACAATAGTAAAGAAAGAAATAAGGGAAAAATAACATGTATAGCCCTTGGCGGGAATCGAACCCCTTATCTTCGGTTACTAGTCCGACGGGTTAACCACTACACCACAAGGACCAACCACGCAGGTAACGTAGCCGGACAATGTAGATGGTAACTGTAGGGGTTACGCATTTCTATCACATTTATCTTTACAGTAGCAAAGGCAACTTTTAAGGCGCGAACACAGATGCAGCATTTTATACAACATTGCATGCAACAAATATTTTAGAGGTGGACACACGGTACAACAAAATCACGCAACATTTCTTAGTGATTGCGTGACGTGCTTATCCATGCAACATAACAAACATTACAAAACAATCAAAATGGTGTCCAACAAGTAGTTCTTTAAAAAAAGAAAACTTGCTTGGCGCAATGTCGCCTGAGTAGAGCGTGATTCAACTTCAGCTTTGTTACAGGCAATGTTGCATGCAACAAAATTCATTGGTGGGCACACGGTGCAACAACTCTGTTGCACACAATGTTGCATGAAATGTTGCATGCAACAAAATTCATTGGTGGACACACGCTGCAACAACTCTGTTGAGCACAATGTTGCATGAAATATTGCAGCAACAAAATTCATTGGTGGACACATGCTGCAACAACTCTGTTGTGCACAATGTTGCATGAAATGTTGCAGCAACAAAATTCATTGGTGGAAACACGCTGCAACAACTCTGTTGTGCACAATGTTGCATGAAATGTTGCAGCAACAAAATTCATTGGTGGACACACGCTGCAACAACCCTGTTGCACACAATGTTGCATGAAATGTTGCAGCAACAAAATTCATTGGTGGACACACGCTGCAACAACTCTGTTGTGCACAATCTTGCATGAAATGTTGCAGTAACAAAATTCATTGGTGGACACACGCTGCAACAACTCTGTTGTGCACAATGTTGCATGAAATGTTGCAGTAACAAAATTCATTGGTGGACACACGCTGCAACAACTCTGTTGCACACAATGTTGCATGAAATGTTGCATGCGACAAAATTCATTGGTGGACTCACGCTGCAACAACCCTGTTGCGCGCAATATTGCATCGTATGTCAGCGCCTTTACAGTTTTACTAAAAGGGAAGTTTATATATATTAGAATCTTACCAAATGACTGAATTCAGATGCGTTTTCCTCTTCTTTCCATTTTCCATTCATTATTTTCCTTCGTTCTTTCCTTCCTTTTAAGCTCCGTAAACCAAACAGTGAGCTGGATGCGTGAGTTACTTGACCCTCAAACTGAATCTCAACAGACTGGCAAGACTCATCTCGTATCATTATTACTACTTTCACAGGACATGTTGGAAATGAACACCTAAGTTTTCCATTAAAGAATACACTGTTTCTCTTTCGCGACTGTCCTGACTTGACGCGATTTCGTGACACAGCAAACACGCAGAAAGGGTTAATAGTGTTCACGGCTTCTATGACTGTCTCCTGTCCATCCCTTGAGAAACTTCGAGTGCCATCTGCGTTAAGAATTGGAGCCAAAGTATGCCTTTTGTCTTCTGGTATACCAGCAGTGCACGACTGAGGTAGCTTGCAGTAAAACATCTGGCTTGTTTCAAAGCCACCTTCTCCCTTAGGTGCCTGAACAGAAATACATCACTTAAAGGAATATTTAATCCCAAAAAATTAACTATTTATTATCTGAAAATTTTGGCATCGTAGAATAATTGTATGAGGTGTTGTAAAGAATTGATAACATGTGATCGTGGCTCAAAATCTGATGTCAGCGGTTGTTTATGAAGAAGGTTACTATACCACAGTTTTAACCCTTTCACTCCCAATCAGTTATCAACACTCAGCTTCTCCTTACATAACAAATACAACATAAGACATTTGGTAATGAGAAAATAAAAATTGATCAAACATGGCAAACTACTGAAGATTAAAGGTGAAATTCTCTCAAACTTGTTTAATGTAAAGCATGAGCTCAAGTTAGGAGAATTTAATAATTCAACCGGGACTGAAAGGGTTAACAACAAGGTTACTGTGCGGCTCTTGGCTGGAATTAGAGAAAAAGAGCAAATTCGTCCAATGTAAACGTAAAAACATAAAACCGATATGAAAAATAATCAACTGGTTTGAAAAACATAAACTGGCTTACAAAACTTAACTGGTTTAAAAAACTTGAACCAGGAAAAACAATTTTACACCACAAAATTTACATTGCCCAAAAATATCAATATTTCGAAGCGCACTCCTATATTTAAACTCGTAATTCCGTAAACAACGTCATAAGACACCGCTGACCATCTCATTTGCGACCACGGTATCAAGAGTTTTCTACAACGTTTTCTTCGTTTAAATTTTTTAATTTCTTAATCTCATTGAAATTGATTAATTTGTGAGTTAATCAACAATACCACTAAATTCAAACAAACATAGTTTAGTTTTGGCATTTAGTTCTACTTAAAAAATTAAGCATCTTCTTTGTTAATTAACCCTCTGACTACTGGGAGGTTTTGCCATTTTGAACAATTTTTTGTATGAAAACGATTATTTGGCTTTCTC
>JAOTRI020117899.1:0-12400 GCA_028564885.2 Zoanthus sanctaehelenae | reverse complement strand
TGAGCTGATAACCGAGATTGAGTGAACCAATCAGAACGCTAGAAACGCAATATTCGAGGTTGAAAATTTAATAATTAGATTTAAATACCAAAGCGGGAGACGAGGCTATGCCCCGGCCCTGTAACCCGATCTCAACGAGCTGCGTCCTCTTAATTCAGTCTCTCTAGTTCGATTCCTGCTCATCCGAGATTTGAGTATTTGCGTGATTTTGTTATGGTTTGTGCAGTTGATAAGATCTCGATCCCTGGGGAAGGGATACCCCATTAGTTTTTTGGGGGGAGTGTGCGGCCCTATATTATCCTGTTTGTTTTTTGAGAACTCGTGAGTGCAGCTTAGAAAAGATTTTGAGATTGAAAATAATAAAGCCTTGTTCTTACTACCCACATAAGCACAAGCATAAGCACAACGAGTCTTATGTCGTAATGAGGCCAGCTGCGACATAATCGCAAGCACAAGATTATCTAAATCTTTTGTTCTTCTTATGCTTATGTCGCCAGTAAGAACGACACTGACATACGCATAACACTAACTTAAACCATTCAACCAATCATCCGATAGGGAACTTAGCTCCAGGCTTCCCTCGCGATCGCAGGAAAAGACACGGGCCTCCGCCATTTTGTTTTGCCGTATTGTAGAGAGAGCATGGTAACTAAAATAAGCTTTGCGCCTGCGGACAAGATCTAGATGTATGCTTATGTCAGGGCTATCCTTATATCGTTGCAAGACTCCTTATGCTTATGTGGTGTTGAGGACCAGGATTAACAGAGTTATATCTTCACAAGTGTGAATTGCTTTTGCGTACAGCGGCTCAAAAGCGAGTATTTTTTTTCCTATACCTAGTCTAGCTTACAGAAACAAGTTTAACCTTTGAGATTCACAAGGTTTTACCTAAAAAATCTGAATAGTATTTTTTAAGAACCGTAATTTTTTCCTTATTGCTGCTTCAATTTATGCTTTACCCAGGGTTAACGCTAACCCACCTGCTGAGAACGACCCATGCAGTCCATGGTCTTGAAGCTCCCAAGCTCCCACATGAATGCGGTGGGAGATAGCGTTAAAGGAGTTCTCTGAACTCGCCTTTGAGCTGAAAAGCTATACCGTGCTAATAAGCTCTAACAAGAACGTTGCTCCAGTTACTTGCTTTGTTGTTACTCGGGTGAAGCTGGTTGTGCGCATGTGTGCAGGTCTGGCCAAACCGTGGAGTAGAGTTTGGGTGGTTTTTTCTCACAAAATTATTCATGATGTTGAAGCCTCTTTTGCTTAGGCGCAGCTACAGTGATTGTCATATGTAACGCATAGTTAAGAAAACAGCTGCTTACCCAAGAAAGTCTTCAACTCCTAACTTGCTATTGGTAAATTTGACTTTTACGTCAAGATCCAAGCTATTTAACATTACCCTCTTGTCAGGAAAAATGGGCAACCACTTCCTTAATTGACAATGAATAATGTATTTATTTTTTTTAGACATTTGGGACAGTCAGCGAAAACATTTCTGTGATTGCCTAAACAATATCAATACGTGCTTGCGATATTCCAATTACAGGATGGGAACCTCTTTGCGAAAGATTGTGTTGCATAGCGAAAAGCAGCGCAAAACGGAATAACTGCATCTGGGAAGAGGCTCGCACTCCCAGCCAATAGCCGTGTTCTTTTTAGATTGCTTTTTTTCCAATAAAATACTCATATCTGCAAATCTTGCGGTTGCGTACTCGGTCATTTCCAATGAATCACTTGCAAAACTATCTAATTTATAGGTAACACGGGCCTGAAGTATAATCACTTAGTATCATCATCATCAATCCAGTTTTGATACGGTTTTATCCCCGTAAACGAGGGTGGCTGGTTTACCCCAAATCATCGTGCATTTTGATAAGCTACTCTACTAGAGGCCTACTTGTGACTGGCTACAAGTAGAGAAAAGATGGTGGATCAAAATAGTAATGAGTCCCGTTTTGTTATAATATCAGGAGATTTCGACGAAAATTTCATTTGTTCATTTTTTTTGACCGATTAATAGGTTTATACTTAAACAATTATACCTCTCGGCTTCACGGACCACGAGTTTGTATAGCCTCTTCAGCCAACGTTCTTATATGGAGTATTGACTTGTTGTCCACTCATTAACAGCCTCTATTTGTTAAATGGACTTTTAGTTTGGTTATAATTCCTTCACTAGATCTGCACAATGAAATTCTATACTTGCAAGGCTAACAGTTATCTTTCAAAATTAGTCGAGAGTTGAAGTACACACTTTAAAACTGACAATAATTAAAATAGTTTGAAAGGCTTGTTATTTGGTGTTCATGAGCCAAATATACCTAGAATAAAAGTCCCAACTTAATGAATTTCATGCCATTTGGTAAAAAGCGAAAGTTATAAAAGAGTTTATAGCATATTATGTATAGTTCACAAGGAGGATAGATTATTCATTCAATCTATGTGCTATGGCGGCGTGCACGAAACGGGTGAACAAACGAAGGAACGAAGGATGAACGGATAGACGGACAAACGAGAGAACGAAGAGATGAACAAACGAACGGATAAACTAGCGAACGGATGGAAGAACGAATGAACGAACGGATAAACGAACGAACGGATGGAAGAACGAACGAATGAACGAACAAACGGATGAACGAACAAACGGATACAAGAACGAACTGATGAACAAACGAACGGATAGAGGAACGAACGGATGAACAAACGCACGAACGGTTGAACGAACCAACGAACGAATGATGTTTTCCATTTGTCATTCACCGAGCCGGGATTACGGCCACT
Organism: Zoanthus sanctaehelenae; assembly: GCA_028564885.2. Taxonomy (NCBI): domain Eukaryota; kingdom Metazoa; phylum Cnidaria; class Anthozoa; order Zoantharia; family Zoanthidae; genus Zoanthus; species Zoanthus sanctaehelenae. Next base: position 9,622 of record JAOTRI020117899.1, on the reverse strand, counting down.
TGCATGCATGTAATTACCCGAAGAATAATAACTCCGGAATCGGTGGATCCTTGCCTAAATTCCGTTTCTTTAACAGAAACAAATTGCTATTTATCTGAAAAGTTGTTATATATTGTTACGTTTCCTCTTGTTAATATATCAGAAGAAATGTCAGATTTAGTTTCTTCTTGTGAAATCGATCACAGATCAGACTTCTCCTCGTTAAAGCAAGACTAAAAGGCGGTTTTGATTCGGTGCATGTTGTTTGCGAAAGATTACCTTTCTCGTAAGTTTTTAAGAATTAACAATTTGTTACTTCAGTAATTTTAGCATTTTTTGCGCAAGGTTTCTCTATCTACTGTTTTTTCCTCCCTTTACTCCGACGAAGGACTAACGTCCGAAACGTCAGTAAGTATTCTCTTTTTTACGCTGTAGAATTTACATTTTCATTACTAAATTGTTTTTTTAAAAACACCGACGCAGCTCAAACAAGTTTACCGCTAGTTATCTACAGTATTGCCTGGTCCCTGGAGCTGGCCGGCCATTTTCTCCTACAGCATTGATTGTTATGCTTTAATTCAGCGCGAAAGAAGTCCAGTTCTCGAGATTTCAGCCTCTAACTATTTTTCGGCGATTACATGCTTTTTTATAAGAACCAGTAGTACAGACTATTATTGATATTTTGCTGCAGCATCCATTACGATACGTACTTTACCGGGCTTGTTAGAGTTCAATACTGGGTGATGAGGGAGAGACCACTCTTCTCAGAAACTTTGTCGTTCCCTTTCAGCAGTCGCGCGGTCGATTCTAAACATTTCTCTGCCATGACGCAACTCTTAGGAAGCTCTATTTTTTTTCTTCCATAGCAAATCCACTTACTACCGGTCCCCGCTGTGTTTCACTGTTTTTTTCTGACATACCGAGTTCTCTGGCATCTTCACACGATCTAGGAATTTAGTGCTCAAATTTTGTGCAAAATGAATTACTACGTCACAAGTTTTGTACTTGTTTGTTTAGCAGGTCTCAGACCATAGTACTATGTTGCATTTGATGCCCATACAGATCCTTTGTTCGTGCAATTTAAACGTTTAAACATTGAGATAAAGCTTAGGGCCATTCTTGGGGGTCACCGGAAAAGTCTGGTACTTTAAGTTTGGGAAACGAGCTCATAAAATTAGATTGTAATGGGCTGGTTGCAGGCACCGTTAAAGCACAGAAGTTACGCTTAATGAAAGTTGTTTTATCTTGGAGCTTATCTGCTGTGTTTAACGGTATGAGTACGCAGTGCCGACAGGAATGGGGAGTTCAGGGGGCGCGCAAGGTTCTCTTCGCCATCACCAAAATCTTACAGATGGTTTTTTTATTTCTTCATGTTCAAATTCTGTTTCTACATTTAATTGCTCTGTCTGGTAGATAAATAAACAAAACAAAGCTAATACGCGCATAGTCTTTGAAAACACAAATCTTCGATTATATGGCAATACTTTTCAAAAAATTTGTTATTCCGTTTTCTGCTCTATCTTGTATTAAAATTCATTTACACGCTGTATTTATTAGAACAAATTTATAAGAACAAAGCTTCAACTGGCAAAATTTAAAAACAATTTAAAAACAATTTAAGAACAATCTCAGGCTGAAACTCCGAATATCTAAGAAAACGTTCTCTACCGTGAGACTTTACTACAGCCCCATTACACTACAGAGAAAACCTGGTCCGGACCCATTAAAATTTGGTCCGGACAATTTTTTTTAACCGTTTACACGGGTAACAATCAGTTAGGCTTTTTCTGCACTTTTACCGCCATCTTGTAGAAAACAGTGTTAAGTACACATGCGCTAAACCACCGTAAAGCGCGGCAGGCTCACACGAAGAAGATGGTACCGAGCAAATATACGTTTACACAACGCTTTTGAACAGCAAAAGGAATCTGGACTCGTTTTCTCTCAATTTTGACTAAAGAGAAAGTGAGTCCGGATACGTTTCACTAAACCATGGCACGAAAGGTTTACACGACAAAAATATCGAGTCCGTACCAACTTTTTTGGGGGTCCGGACCAGGTTTTTTCTGTAGTGTAAATGGGGCTTATATCCTAATCTATGTTCTGTTGGAGGATTTTTTTTTCTGTTATACTTTTATTGGAAAATTGGTCATGTTTTTCCTCCGCTTATTAACTCTTTCGGTCCCAGTTGGATTATTAAATTCTCCCAACTTAAGCTCATACTTTTCAATAAACAAGTTTTGAGAGAATATACTTTATCTTCGGTAGTTTGCTTTCTTTGATCAATTCTCACTTTCTCATTACCAAATATCATACTTTGTATATGTTATGTAAGGAGAAGTTGAGTGTTGATAACTGATTGATATTGCAAGGGTTAAAAGGATTTACATTATTAGCTTCTGAAGTGGAGGAGTTGTCTACATTATAAGGATTGTAACAATTCTTAACCAACTAGTCCAGGAAGTTTACGCAAAAAATATGCCTAATCAGGAACAGACTCTCATAACAGAAAATTCAATTGTTAATTTTAGCTCCAAATTTATCTGTTAATATCATCAAAACTACCCAAAAATCCGAGCATGGAAAAATCCCAAAAAACGGGGTTTGGTTGAGGTTGTTGGATGCCGAATTTTTACAGTATGGAAACGAGGCTGGTCAAGCTTCTCTTTTCACGAGTTAAAAAAGCACTTTATAACTTGATCCAGGATAATCGGAAAGAATTTTTCTCGAAATTATATGAAAAGAATCAAATAAACAAGAGCACGGTATAAATTCTTTGTAAAGTAAAACTGCTAATATAGCGTGCTTTGCGCGATTAAATTTGGTTACTACAAGTCGTGAAAGTTTTAGAGAAAATTGTTTATGGAAACGAATCGAAGAACAAAAAAATGTTTGTTTGGTTTTAAAAAATTAAACATGATTGGGAAAAAACTATGACACGCGGTCGCGGTTTACATTTTTTGATTTAGAATTTAAGACAAGAGTTCAAGGCAACGACGAAATCTTCTAAAGGGTCTAATGTCTATATTACTCATCGACTGTGTGAACGAATTCGATGTTGCATTATATATATACAAATATTCCCTTCAACTAAGGCAAATAAAACAAAAATTCTATAAGCAAGCCCGCTACCAATATGAAGCGACATCTGTCATAAATATATTGCGTTCTCTGACAGATGTTTATTCCATGACATGGACAAGTTTTCTGCGTAATATGTAAGGAAAAAGCAGTATCGGATGATGTGATACTCGGACAGAAGGGTATAGATGGTATAATCAGAGTTTGGAATATGCGGAAGGTGGTGGAGGAGCTAGGCTCGGATCTATGCCAGAACATGCTGTTTTTTCAAGCAGTGTTGGGCTGTGACACAACATCTCGTCCATTTGGCATTGGCAAGGCTACGTCGCTCAAGGAATTCCAGGAACCCGATTTCCGAATTCAAGCCAAAGTATTTGATGATCCGGCATCAACTGCAGCCGCAATACAAGCAGCAGGAGAGAAAGCTCTAGTCACTTTATATGGAGGCAAGGAAAGCAAAAGCCTTGATGCCTTGCGCTACCGGAAGTACCACGAGAAGGTTGCAACAAAAGGAAATCAAATACAGCCCCCAAACCTCCCTCCTTCCTCAGCGGCAGCCAATTACCACAATCTCTGTGTGTTCTATCAAGTAAAGCAGTGATGCCGACCTATCGCTAGAAGGTTTCGGGTGGAAGATCAACGGCGAACAAGTTCTCCCGATCACTACAAAACTCCCTGCGACCCCTCAAACGCTGCTGAAGATAATTAGATGCAACAGCGCGACCGAATGCCCATGCGTTGCAGCTGCCGTAAACACGGATTGGAATGTTCTCCGGCATGCGTCAAGTGCTGTTGTACCGCATGCACCAATAGTGAGTGTATGGACGGCGGTGATGAGGAACAAGACAGCATCTGAATGCAGACAAGGGACTCAAGGAGTTTCATGCCGGAGTTTTATTTTGGATACTTTAGTAGATATAGTGTATTTCCTATAAATAGCTGTTAAAAAGCCCAAAGAAGACATGTATAACATATGACCTGGAGCATTCATCCCCGAATGAGTAAATCAGAGTAAACGTACTACGAATTTTGCCATCATGCACGAATATTTATTCACATTTTACATCTGTTTTATTGGGCAAACTATGCAAAGTTAGATTAAAAAAAGGATCTTGTCTGTCAGAAGTTTTTGTTTTTATTCAAAAAGACCGAGTCTTCATCGTGCAAGATAGAAAAACAGAACACTTCTGTTTGTAGTCTCGTTTCCATGCTAAAGAAAAAGACCCGGTATACGTTTTCCTTAATTTCGGGTTGTTCCCGTGCCAGGATTTTTGGGGATTTTAAGTTTGTTGATCTGTGCATTCAATCTAAACGATGTTTGAAGAGAAAGCTTTTATGGGAATTTGTTCTGGGTAAAATTAAACCTTTAACGTCCTGGACTAAACCTACTTCCAATCTGGAGATAAGCACTGGCCCCATGGGCCACCAGGCTTGTAGCAAAGCTTAGCCTAGAGTAAAATTGTTCAGTTGATGCCAAGGAAACTATCATAAATAGAAAATAAATTAAAAGTTTATTGTACAAGTGTAGATCAGCCCTACGAAAAACTGAAAACTGTCATGCTGTCTGTTAATAGGAAAACTAATGTTGTGTAGCAAATATATGAGGATTTACTCTCACAATTGTGAAAAGCAACAAAAACAAATAACTAGTTTAACCTGTTGTGATTATCATATCTATAATTTTATTTTTTAATTTTATTATTTTATATAATATTCATAAAATCCAACTAGTGGTCTATTATCTGGTGATAAAAACAACAATTATTGGAAACAATACAAAAAGTTAAGGAATAGTGTTCATCGTGAAATTGAGAAATCCAAGTCTGAATATTACACCAGACTCTTAGAGGACTGCAAAGGGGACTCCTCGAAACTATGGAAAGCGTTTAAGAAAGTTTTGCCAAATAAACTTGATGTCACTCCTTCTACCCTGAAGTCAAATGATAGGCCCTGCAACACTGCTTCATCAATTGCAAACGGATTTAATCAATTTTTTATTAGTATTGGACTCAAACTCGCAGATCGTTTTACATATGACCCTGTTGCCCACAGTGGTACTTCTAACGCACAGAGCACCTTTAATTTACAGCCAATAACATGTGGCTTTGTATCAAAGTTTTTACGACAACAAAAAACCAATAAGGCCATAGGTCTTGATAAGATCAGCTCGCGCTTACTTAAAGATGCTGAACCAGTAATTACACCCTCTCTAACCAAGCTGTTTAATCTGTCTATCAAGAATAAAACGTTCCCTAAAATCTGGAAAGCAGCCAGAATAGTGCCAGTACATAAGGCAGGTGCACGAGACAACCCATCGAATTATAGGCCCATTTCTATACTGCCAGCAATAAGCAAGATCTTGGAAAAAGCTATCCACAATCAACTGAGCTCTTACCTCAATGACAACCATCTACTCACTACGGACCAATATGGCTTCAGGCACAACTCCTCAACTGTGATTGCTACAACTAAGTTCACTGATAACGTGTTAAAATCTATGGATGACGGCGAAATTACAGGTGCTATCTTTCTTGACCTTGCCAAGGCCTTCGACACCGTCAATCACAAGATTCTACTAAGTAAGCTGTCCTCTCTTGGTGTTGATCCCCATGCCTGTGAATGGTTCCAATCGTTCTTATCTGGTCGGTCCCAAATCACTGTAGTCGACGATGTACATTCAGAGCCTGCTCAGGTCTCAATTGGAGTTGCACAGGGTTCTATCCTCGGACCTTTACTGTTTATTATTTATATGAATGATCTTCCTAGCATCCTGAGCTCCTGTCGCGTAACACTATTTGCAGATGATACAGTGCTATATACCTCAGCCAAAAGCGCAGACGTCTTGGAAGAGTCTCTAAACTGTGACCTTGAAATGGTTTGTGAGTGGTTTAAGGCGAACCATCTAACTGTCAACATTAAAAAGTCAAAATTTATGCTTATTGGTAGTCCTCGACGCCTGGCTAAATTAACTACAGAGCTGATCTTCCGCATAGAAGATGTTCCTTTGGGGGAAGTACAGAGTTACAAGTATCTTGGTGTAGTAATCAATAAGAACTTGACGTGGCATGAACACATTGACTATATCAAAGCTAAAATTAACAAAAAACTAGCTTTACTTAGGCGTATCAAAAATTATTTACCACTTAAATGTAGGCTTTTATTCTATAATTCTTACATTTTACCATTGTTTGATTATGCTGATTTAGTTTGGGGCGATCGAGGTAACGAGTCCTTAATGTCAGATCTTCAAGTTTTACAGAACAAAGCAGCTAGAATTATATTAGATCTTCCCTATAGGTCATCTGCGACTGATGCCTTAAAAAGACTATCCTGGGTTAATCTTAAGATTAGGAGGAAGATAAATCGATTAATTTTTGTATATAAATGTAAAAACAACCTCTTATTGCATAGATTTCATATTAGATATCATCAGGATAACCACAATTATAATACTAGATCTAAATCACTTGTTTGTAAAACTTCAGCTAAATATAGATGGGGCCACTGGACGTCAATTAACTTTGCCAGCAACGACTGGAACACACTGAGCTGGAATATTCGTGAGGCAAAGAATCTGAACATTTTTAAAAATCTTATTAAAGGGAAGGGGGGTAATTTATAGTTATAGTTATAATCTTATTAAAGGGAAGGGGGGTAATTTATAGTTATAGTTATTTTTATTTATAGTTATTGGAGGGAAGTATAGTATTCCATATTTTAATGTTGATATTACATTATGCTTTATTATTATTATTATTATTATTATTATTATTTGTTATTATTTTTAGATTTTTATTAGAGGACCCTATTATAAAACAGATATTGTGAAATAGGCTTCCTCAATTAAGATTGACTATTACCTGCGAAAACCAAGATGCCTGTGACATGTTTGTTTCAATCTCTGCCATCAAACAGCTAGTTTTCTCAGTTTTTACTATTGCGAATTTACAGCAACATCCATTCATCTAAATTGCAAAGCGAATGACTCATTTTATTGTACAAAAAATATTTTGAAATGAAAAATGTTCAAGTTAGTTTGCATTAATAAAAGACAGAACGGCAGACTGGCATAGTGTATTCATTATCAAAAAGGCATGCTTTTTTTACGGCTTCCATCTTAGTGTCTAGTTCTCTTTTTTGGTATTTACAGCTTTTCCAACAATGTTCACATCTGCTTTGACGACCACTAGTTTATCAGCTTATCAGTTAAGTTTTATTCTCTGGAAAAAAAGTTGATTGATTGATTGATTGAACGTTTATATTTTCTTATTTTAAAATTATGTGGTGTACACAATCTCCACAATTTCAGCATCTTAAAATATTACATGTATATTCTACTGCGCAGTAGTTGTTACAGTTGGAGTTTGTTATATGTATATTGTACCGCACAGTAATTGTTACAATTGGCGTTTTGTTATTTTTTTAGATATTTACAAAACAACCAAATCTCATACATACCGAGTGGCACGTTTTCTGATCTAAAGTCGCTCCGTTATTTGTAAGTATTAACGTTTACATGTCAAGCAGAGTTAAATTTGATTATATACTATAGCAAAAAAGTTTTTTGTAAGAATCGCGAGTCTTACTGTATGTGTTTGTATTTTATGTGAATTCGCAACCAACTACAGGAAACATTTTTATAATGAGCGACTGAAATTTTGCTCAGGCATAATAATAATATTTTTTCAGGATTTTTAGACTCAGCATGTTTGATTTTCTTCGTACAATTATGCCTTGAACGTCAGTCTACATAATTTCAACACATGTAGATATTGTATCTATATTGAACATCACGGTATTTGTTGCAATTAAAGTTAATTATTTTGTTAGATATTTGCGAAACAATCAAATCTCGTGGATACAGAAAGGCACGCTTTTTAATCTAATGTCGCTCTGATATCTGTAATTAACATATACTTACCAAGTAGACTTACCTTAGATTATGTACTATTAGAAAATAGGGGTATTTGTGGGAATCCCAAGTGTTACTAACGTAGGATTTTTTATTTGGATTTATATTTGCATTCATTTAAATTTTGCGGCCGAACTATTGGAAAAAATGAAGAAGGGGAAAGGGGAGGGGGGAGAACTGTACAAATTTCATTGGTCAGTTACAATTTTATCTAATTGTTAGTTGTCAGCCATATTTTTTGCCATTTGTCAGTTGATAGTTGAGCCTTGGGCTGGACGTTTATCGCAACAGTTCCTTCGTTTCCATTTGCTGATGCGTTTTCTGTGAAGCTATGCTTTTGTTTCACCTCAGAAACGGTCTTCTTTATTTTTTTACACACAAGACACCATTTACAGCCTTTTCAAAGGATATTTTTGTTTTCCCGGTGCTTTAAGCGTGGATGCCAAAACTGTCACATAAAGATTTATGTAGTGAAGTATGAAGTATGACCGTCGGGACAAATTTCTTTATACAATTAAAGGAGTTGCAGCGGAAAACTGCTCAATGTTTGTTTAGGAACAAAAAAAAGGCTAACTTATTGTCATTTGTCAGTGAATCGGGATACAAATGTCAGTTGCTTGTTAAATATTCCAGTTTCCGATTTTACTTCCATCTGTAGAGTGTTAGCTATTTCCCATTCAGTCATCGTATCGGCGAATCTTTGTTGTACAATTTCTCCTTCATTAGCACATACGCGGCAATTTCTAAGAAGGTTGCAAGAACTGAAGCACTGTACATTGAGAGTGTTTGGTGTTCTCTAGTTACATAGGCGGATCTTTGTTTGCAATTTCCCCTTCATTAGCACAAACGCAGCAGTTTCTAATAAGGTTGCAAAACTGAAGCACTATCTATTGAAAGTATTTTATGTAATAAACATGATCTGAAAATATGAAAGACAACGCAGAGTTAAAGTGCTGCTTTTGATTCAAATCGTTGTTTGTACCACAATGAAACCTCACCTTACGGTCTCCCCGTTAATACAGCCATCTCATTATTAGTGTCTCTTTTTTAGCTCGGCAAAATAGCCATACATTTTTTTATTAAAAATAATTCCAATAAATGCTATCTCCCGTCGATACGAACCCACAAATGTCACAAGCAAGCGTTATATTTACATAAGGGTATTGCACTGTGCTACTCAGCGGAACTGTGTTATAAGTGAAAAGTGTATCAGTGCAATTTAAAAACTCCGACTTGGAGTGGCAGTAATTTTAGCTTCCCTGAAGAGATGTTGCAATCCAGGTAATAACAGCGGGATCCACGTGAAGGTACTACTGCCGTAACTATGACTCTACAACAAAACGGGTCGGGCTCAGATTTCTTGTTATTATTTTCTCCTGTATGTATGGAAGAACAAGCTAATGAGCTTCCAATTTCAGCGTACAAGGAATGCAGAATCGATCACTTCATGAAAATGGCGAGCCCACTAAGAGAGTCATTCCCAACTCATATAATCCTTTATAAATTGTCGTATACACACTTTAATAAGCCATCCTCTTTATCATGCCCTCTCTATAGATCTAATAAAACCCCATCTCGGGTTCGATTCCCGGCCGGACCACCATTCAGGGTCTTAAAATAATTGAGGAGAAAGTGCTGCCTTTGCTCTAA